>WMED01014078.1:0-14165 GCA_019650415.1 Pipa parva | reverse complement strand
ACTGTACAGCACTGCATAATTTTTTTGTGCTTTTTAAATAAAATTTTACATATATACATACATACATACAGTTCTCCTTTAAGCAGTAACTTTTTTTTCTCATAGGGGCATATGTTCTTCACTTATTGCACTAACAATGGGTTAACAAAGGATAAAAACAGACAATAGGGGAATAGACAATGTTTAAATGAATATCCTTGATAGATTAGAAAAATGATAAAAATGTTTCTTCTTGCTTAGATATCATTATTTCACAAATGAAAACTCTGGAAGATTATGTAAAGCAAGGTCTTCAGATCATCATTGTTTGTTTCTCATTTCCATTTCCTAGTATGATATCTTAAAACTAAGCAGAAGAATAAAACAACAAAAAGAATTTAGAATGTAAAAATGTATACAAAAGAACTGCTTGTGATAACTAAGCTTTATATTCCATTTTCTTCTTTAAACCTTAAAACAACCAAATCTTATTGAACTAGCAGTTACAGATTGAATATTAAACAATAAATTCCTGCATTCCTGTAATGAAATCTCTTTTTAAAAAAAAGGTTCCATATTTTCCTGTATTTTCTAAGATTAGCAACATCAATTTAGATAAATACTATGTTGAAATCATATATATAAATCTTACAATTTCAAATCAGTCTGACGATTTTACTTATATATAGAATTATGAATGTTGTAATCATAAGAATTATGTACAATATGCAAAAAGTAGCATTATGGACATAATTAGCAATCTACTAAAGATTTGGGTCGTTATCAGTATTCATAGGGCACTATTGATTAAAGGCAGAATAGCAAAATATACTTATGATTGCCACTTCCCGATGTTCATTAATTGAACAATCTTTGTGATGTGGCAAATACTAGTATGTGTCTAATTCGGACAACTACAATTGTTGTGAATTTATGAAGCTCTTCACATTACTTTTCATGTGCGCGCACAGGTATTTTGCGTATTCAGCAAGCGGCGGAGTCCTTTGCAGTCATGAATTTGACAAGGCATAGTGCTCTGAATTTACCCGATTCACTTCGCCACATCCGAGTGGAGAATTGTGAGGTTGTTGGCAGGGCTCTGGTGTTGCATAAGGCAACTATTTCTTCAAAAGTGACAATGGTGACTGACTAAATTTGTCTACAACTAAACTTGACCTAGGGAAAAGGTGTCATAGAGATAGATATTTTATTTACTTATCTTCAGAAAGTGGGATATGGTGATTATGAAGTCACTGCACTTCACTGGGAGAATTCACAGCACTCTGCATGATTTTGCATCCTACTTCTATCTGACCAACTTTGCCACACTACACATGCAACTGTGTCTGTAGAAGCCCGATTGTTTGACAAATCTATCCACAGCTTCATAAATAAGAAGTGAATTTGTGACTATTTTGTTGATGCGACTATTTTGTTGATGGACATGTGATTTCAGTCTTTAGTCTATAAGGCCTATAATGAGCTAGTGAACTTTAGCAAGTATCATTAAAATAAGTGTGTTGTGGAAAGGATAAACCTCATGACTCTTTGCAGACAGACTGAAAAAGAACCATTATTGTGTATGGAGTACATACAATCATTACTTTTCTCTATCTTAGGGAGTGAGTTAAACTTGGGTTGACCTGAGCTGATAGCAACTGGGTTTTGAAGACTTGTGTTTGCCTTAAAATATATTCAAGAAACCTGTTTGTGTTTGCCTTAAAAATATATTCAATAAACCTGTTTGTGTTTGCCTACTACAGTTCTCCAGAGGGTTACTGCCTTTTCATTAATTCCTCACACCTAGTATTACCTCCTAGAATATTATGGCATTTGCCCATAACATAATCAGATACAGTGCAGTTTGCCAAGAACATACTCAAATAATGTGCTTTCTGTCCATTTATAAATAAAGAATAGTTTGTGCATCACTCGTACACAAATTTTGTGCAATTAATCCATAGCATATCCAAATACTTTCCAGTTTGCCCATTAGATGCATCAGATACTGAGTAGTTTCCCTGCTCAGGTAGTACAACTGGGCACTCTGCACAATGAGGTTCAGGTTGCAGTTACTGTAGCACTGTCCAGTAGGCACTGCCTCTGCCCCACAGAATGTATAACTGTAGCTAATTTTATTTGCCATTGTGATGTGTGTAAATGAAAAATCTCAATATCTTCTTTACCAAACGTTGCATTCCCAGATTAGTTTTGTATGCAGTTTAGATCAATGGGCTGTTACATAGATGACATGTAATCAGATATATACAAGCAAATCAATTCTTAACATGTCAAATGAAATGTCAGTATGAAGTTGTGACCTCAATGCTGTTCAGATGAAGGTAGAGTGAGTATTGCAATGCAAAAATGCTTAAGAAAATGTTAAATACTTTTGATATTAGAGTATTTTATGAAAGGAAGAAGGAAAGGTAAGTTAATATTGGCGGTGGTGTTTTTGTTTTGGTCCATTATTGAATCATATTGTAGGGAATAATTTTTTCTTAGAATTTTATCATACAGAATTTATAAATCATGTTTCCTTAAACAGTTAGTCACTATACTGTACATGCACTACTTCTCTATACGCACCCTATAGAATGATTACAGCAGGATGATTTTAATGATGCTAAGGTTGTGTTAACTAGAATCACAGTGGTAGGGACTGATAACAGTCTTAAAATGAGCAGCCAGGTGCAGATAGGAGTAACTTCTGACATAACCCATTTTCAGCTAATAATCAAAATTCACAATTTTTTTCAGTAGCACAGTTAAAGTGAAGCACATTAAAGCAAAGTAGCACAATTAAAGTCAATAATTAGTAGTAGTTTGCTATGTGTTGAGTATATTGTTAAAAATAAATGTGCAGTTTAGTTGAAGGTTTAATTATCAAATAATAGGGAAAAAGTGGCACTGACAAGGATTTTATGACTTCTACAAGAGGCATCCAAATATTGCAGACCTATTACATTCACAGCTGGAGGACTGGAAAAGCCATTTGAGGTTTTATACATAAGGTTATGACAATAGATGTATATTACAATATAACAATCTCATGGATGGCTTCACTTAATTCAACTTTTCTGTGTTACTTAAAAGAAAAGCTAAGTAAAAGAATCTCAGCTGGTTATAAAGAAAACTAGACTGGCACCAACTAGATATAAAATGAAAGATGAAATTGAAAACTGCAGAGTGCCGCCCATACACCCAGATATCCTGTGGTTCTCAATAAATACTTGGCTGAAAACGGAGAATATATATCTAGCAGCAATATGGGTACAGTATATGCATTCTTAAATTATTTACAAAGGGACATTTTATAATCAGATTCTTAATAGGAAACCTCTCGGTGCACAAACAGAACCACTGTGTTGTTTAGAGAAACGGTATTGTGCATTGGCCTTGTAACTTGTATTGAGACTACAACTGTTGCATCCTCCTTTATTTTTGATAAAATACATTTGAATTCATGTATTTCCAATTTCCAGCTGCTAGTTCAGAATTGTTTTTTTCAGTTGCGAGTATTGTAATCTTACTGATTTTCTAAAATTCACATATGTTCCATACAATCATGTATACCGGTAGTTTTTACGGTTATTGTTGATTTAAAAAAAAATTATAATAAAAACACATTTAAGCTTTCCATCTTACAACTTCACCCCTGGCCAAACAAAATTTTGTAGTTGGACCGAGCCCTGAATCAATGTTCTGCTCTTAATCATCCAATGTTCCTTACAATTGCCCAGTGACTTGGATCCACTACAGACCTGTTACAATACAAATAAATACCCGTACACACAAAAGCACCACAAAACAAAGTGCTAATATTTATCTACATTAATACCAGTAAAAGCCTGTTTTCTGGGATGACAAATAGACCTTCAGACTCTGTATACTAACTACAGTTTGGGTCAGAGGTTGTTCTACAGTCATGTTACCACAGTAGATAATTAGCACTAGCAGCACTAGGTGTTCAGCAAGAAAGGCTTCATCTGCACCTGGTACTTCTCCAACCTGACCCTGCTCAGCATGCTGTAGTTTTCCCATGCACAGTAGATGAACAGGTCAAGTCACCATTTACTTTTTTGTATTTTGTACTCTCTCTTCTCTCATTCCTCACCATTATTTCTTTAATTGTTTAGAATCTATGATACCCAATCATATATTTGCTTTCATGGTTTCCCATATTAAAATGCTTAAGCTCAACCAAGCATGTGAATGTCTAGCACTGTAAACCATAAAGTAGAAACTGCTGCAGTGCCATTCTAGAGATCTGCAGGAGATGTTGGCAGCTGCATGGTAATGCTAGTATAAAAAGATTTAAAATATAAAATAAAGAAAAAGAATCCTGTAGCTTGTATTTATTTTTTGTTGCTCTTAAATGTATTATTAATTTTAAGATATGAATATCTCAATTACTATAAAGACCAGCAACTGAATGGGTGACTAATGGTTTCCACATATTAAAGGGCAACTAAAGCCTGTAAATAAAGTGTTTTCTATTTATTGGCCACCTAGCAATAAGTTCTCCAAATGTTAAAATGACAGGTTTAGGTTTACCAATTTTGCAGAATAGTTATAGCAACAGAAGAAATAGAAAAAAAATAACAAGCAGTTGGAGCAGAGGTTTTCAGATAATCCTAACCCCTCCCCCTTAGTCAGGGGCTAAGCTCACTGAGCAGAGAGGTAACAGGAGGAAAGGCTAGTATTAGCTGATATTTTAAAGATTCATTATCCAATTGGTGATTGGTTGTTATTGCATGTGTATTTTTAATTTAAGAAAAATAGTCCTTCTGTCTCTGGCTTGTGCTAGTTTTTTTCTGATAAAGCACATAAGCTAAGCAGCAGGGGAATATCTCTACTGTTTTTTTATATCTAAAAGCCATGTCCAAATAACAGTGGTGAAGCAGGAAAGTTTGCATGTGCTTTTTGTTTAATGCAAACCAGTGATGGACTAGCCTAAAGATATACCAGGAAAATTCTTGGTGGACCCCAGTCCCGGAGTGGGCCATTCCAGCAAGCCCTGGGGCCCCAAGTTGTCCCACACAGCAGGCCATTCCTTCTCTTCGCTTTCTGACCTTGTGCATATCATTGGGTCAGCTGGTGGGCCCCACTCAAGCTAGTTAAAGGCTGATACAAACACCATGGGTTATTCACTAAGGTGCGAATTTGAATGTTGAATTCGCAAACAGTAGATTTCCATAGCAAATCCGCTACAATTTCCCCATTGTAAAGTCACGACAAATTTTAAAGTTAGGATTGCGACAGTTTTCCCATAATAAAGTCAGGACTGTGACAATATTCTCATTATAAATACAATCAAAATCTGTAAAAAAGGCACTAATAGTGCCGAATCATTCAAAAATAACGATATATTTAGAAAAGACAAATGTAGTGCAAGAAATAGAATCATAAACCAAAAAGTGAAAATCTACACATGACGACCATATGGTCGTACTAAATGCTCCATATGGTCGTCATGTGTGGATTTTCACTTATTGGTTTATGATTCTATTTCTTACACTACATCACCTTATACTATTGGGACGTTTTGTCTTTTCTAAATATATCGTTATTTTTGAATGATTCGGCACTATTAGTGCCTTTTTGCGCTTTTTTACAGATTTTGTTTTTTTGGCACGTTGGAGTTTGGAAAACACTCTTTTCAGTAGAAGCGGCAATTTATTTTTTGGCTTTCACAAACTTTTTTGAATTTTTTTAGCGCTGTACCTTTTGCTTTGTTTTTTCTGGACACTCATTATAAAGACGCAACTGCGGCAGTAGCAGCCTATTGTGACTGTCTTTATCTGCGAATTAGCACCTATACGCAACAATTATGACTTTAGTGAATAACCCCCTTGGACTATGGACCACTCCTTCCAGCCTCAGAGGGATCCATCTTTAGTAAAACTTGCATGAGAGGCTGTGCTATTGGTTAGAAAAGCAAGGGCTTAAAAAGAATTAAACTG
This sequence comes from Pipa parva, assembly GCA_019650415.1. Classification (NCBI taxonomy): domain Eukaryota; kingdom Metazoa; phylum Chordata; class Amphibia; order Anura; family Pipidae; genus Pipa; species Pipa parva. The sequence goes on along the minus strand of WMED01014078.1, from coordinate 8,220 downwards.
ACCCTTTCCAAAAAAAAGTAAGTTTAAAAGCTTAGTAGTGAGCTGAAATGATAGAGTGTATCATATAAGATGGCTATACAAAGCAGTAGGTAGTCAAATATGGGAAGGCATTTTAACAATGAAAATAATAGGCATGGGGGTATTTTTCGCTGCTCAGCTACAGGAAAGTATACAGACATATTGTATATGTTTTGCACTGTACTATACATTAGCTTCAAGCAGCGAAGTGAGCTACGATGCGTTCGGCTCACTTCGCAAATGGTATTATGCGCATGCTGATATCCTGCGCGCGGACATCAGCATGCGCATTACAGGGATTCCCGTCTCGGCGAGGCAACTCTTTTGCTCTTGCCGAGACGGGAATCCCTTTAATAAATTTAAATTAGTAAATTTGACAAGTGAAGGGCAGTGATGTCAGTCTCATCATATCCCACTAACTTTAACTTTATTCTGTGAATATTCTATTTTTATGTCACCTTGTCCCTAGTGCTTATTTTGTTGCACTCGCCATTTACACTTTTGAATGAATAGTTGCCTTATGCCACACCGGTGCCCTGCCATCAACCCAATTTGCCAGTCTGAAGTGGCAAAGTCAAACAGGAGAACTCGGAGCAGTTCACTTAGTTGCATTTGCAGCTTTGCATTTTAGTCAATAGTCAAAGTATCTGTGCATGTGCACATACATAATGATGCAAAGAGCTCCGTAAGTTTGTGACTTGCGTAGTCACTCGAATTGGCAGCGTATTTTGCACTTCGCAGACTTTGCTCAATAAGCGAAAATGGGGAAGTGGCGAATAGATGAAAATTCATAGCTCTGTGCGACTATTCAGGCTTAAGTCAATAAGGCCCATTGAGTATACAGTATATAATGTGCAAGGTCTGTTGGGAAAAAAATGTCACTTTCTGAAATCTGGTGTAAGGCATTTAAAGCCTACAACTCCTGACAATCACAGTGGTTTATCTTTGAAAGCACTGCAGCAGCACATTGCTCACAGGCTATGGGCCTTATTGACCAAAGGCCAAATAGTCACATATAGCTATGAATTCACATTTGATCGCCACTTCTCCATGCTCACTTATTGAGCAAACTTTGAGATGGAGCGAATATGATAGTCACAGATTTACGGAGCTCTTCAAATTACTTTGCATGTGTATGTACAGGTACTTGGCTTATTCAACAAGCGGTGGAGTCTGTCGCAGTTGCAAACTTGACATAGTGTAGTTCCCCTGAATTTACTTGTTTGACTTATTGAAAATTGGGAGGTTTATGGCAGTGCTCTGGTGTGGCATAAGATGACTATTTCTTCAAAAATGACAATGGCGACTACGACGAAATTTGTCTACAACTTAACTTGAGCAAGGGTAAAGGTGACACAGAAATAGATATGTAATTCACTTATATACAGTTAGATGGGTATGCTGAGGATGACATCACTGCAATTCACATGACTTTACATCCTATTTCTATTCGACTGACTTTGCCACACTATGCATGCAACAGCATCCGTAGCAGTCCACTTGTTTGACAAATCCATCTGCAGCTTCAGAAATAAGAAATTAATTTGCAACTATTTTGCTGATTTGAATTGAAATGTAGTGAAGTGAATTCAACAAATGAATTCAGACTTTATTCAATAAAGCCTTATGACTTCTATAGAGGGTGAAATTTAATAAACTCGGAAAAGGATGGTTTTGCCTTTCCAAGTTTATTCCCGTGAGCTCAACATTTTGGCCTAATTACCTTTATCCATTGGCACTGGAATGTGTTTCCTGATAGATATTGTCGCATGGACACAAGGCATACACTACATATGAGGATTCCCAAGTGTAAAATATTTTATGCCAATTCTCATGCCTTTAGTGGAGGATAGAGCCATTGCCTGAGGATTTTCTACTACCATATTCTACTTTCTGTTGGTAATTTAGAGTGTAACCATAAAGCACATTTGTTTTTTATTAAACACAAATAACATCAAGATGAGAAGCTTATGCTTCCTGTTTGCAAGTGGAGCCCAGTCTATCCTGAAGGATCTATCAAGTGTTTATACAGTACATGATGTAACTTGGATAGTGCAGACTGGATCCACTGAGGTTTGTGGGAGATGTAGGCTGGTGGATTCACCCAAGCATCACATATTTTTTTTTCCAATAATCTTCTTATGATATGGTGATATAACAGGATGATAAGTAAATACATACAGTCGTTGTGTAGTTTTGTCTGTGAAATTTAAACAGATACTGCACTACTCAGATTTTAAAGAAACATAAATATCCAATTGTTGTTTCAATGAGTGTTATGCTGGTCTATTTCTTTAAATCCCTGCATTCACACTAATTCAGACTGACATATACAGGTCATGCTCCACATCTTCCTAAACATTCAGCAACAAGGTATTGATTAGCTTGTTATTACAAGTGATTTACTGCTTCGCTCCTTCAGTAAAAATAAAATGAGCTCATAAAGGAGGGATTTGGAAAGAAGCTATTAGATGCTCACATGAATCTGCCTAGTTGTTTTGTCTTGGGGAGAGGAAAGATAGCCAATGATAATGTGCTGTACCAACTCTATCTATATAGATATACTGTATCAGAATATACCAGCAGTTAGATACAGAACACATACTCTGTGATACTCATAATGGTTCACATGCTGCTTCCTCTTCAACATCTGACTTTTTTTTTTTTTATCATCTGTGCATGCTCAAACTTCTTCTGGGCATGTGCGGAAGAAAAAAAACAAACAGATGTTGAACCTGAAGAGGATTATGATGCTGCAAACATAAGAAAAGAAGATGTGTAAGAAGCAGAGGCAGCACTGGAGTGTAGGAGGTGATTGGTAAGTATAGTTGGCTTGCAGTAATAAGAATTATCCCAGGCATAAGAATCATTAGTTCTCCTTTAAGAGGCAGTGCAGCAATACATTGTGAGACTTAAGGGGTTATTCACTAAAGTCTGAATTGTTGCATATAGGTGCAAATTTGCCAGATAAAGACAGTCGCAATAGGCTGCTACTGTCACAGTCGCATCTTTAAAATGAGAATATTGTCGCAGTTGCGACTTTATTATGGGAAAATTGTCCCAATCTTAACATTAAAAAATTGTCACGACTTTACAATGGGGAAATTGTCGCGGATTTCCTATGGGAATCCGCTGTTTGTGAATTCGACAGTCAAATTCGCACCTTAGTGAATAACCCCCCTTTAGTTTATATAAAATGCAGAGCAACTATGCATATGTATATCAGTTATAATGCATGTTGAGTCTTTCAAGTTTGATTACAAAATTTCCCATTTGCTAAAGAAACAAAAAAATTGCAAGTTACAAGGAAGCAAATAATTTAAAGGGTGAGGTGGTAAGTTTAATACATGCTGCATAGCTATTTATTTCTGGAACTCTAGTTATAAAGAGATTAGGGTGTGCCTCTGATTAACAGCTACACATATAGCATGTGTATTTGAGATGGATTCAAATTAAAGGCAATGATTTGGCAACACTAGTAGCGGCGCAACTCAAAGTAATTTTACTAAATGATGTTTAACAACATTCTGGTTTATTTGTGTGTTTGTAATTGAAGTACTGTTCAGACCAGCTATATTCTAATTTCTATAAAAACTCTTTGATTTGAGTGTGTCAGTATCCGTTTAATCTTAATGAGGAAGTTAAAGAGATTCCATGAAATGTGCTTTCCAATCCTCTGTCAAAATGGAGTCGCGGGGTCCAAATAGTCCCTGCATTTCAACTTTATCATCCAGTTGGGTGAATAATTGGGTTAATGCAGGTTATTTGGCTTTGTCTTTAGTGGGTTTGTTGCATTACATTTGGCTTTTAACTCTAATGTTAAGTGTTCTGTTCAGAGGACAAAAATAATCCCTAGCACAATACAAAACATTAACCTTATAGACTCCATGGGATATTTATTAAAATCAATAAACTTTTCTACTAGTGTATCGATATATCTTTAATTAGGTCAAAACTATCAATATCGCCAATATCGATATTTATTAAGCCCTTTAAGATATTTTTTTTTTTCCATGAAAAATGTTTACCTGGTTGAGGGAGGCAAAAACCCATTATTCCCTATGAAGATGGATTTGACCAGTTTTTTCCCCCTGAAAAGATCAGCGATATAAACATAAATGAAATATCAATATCAATGAGTCATATCGAAGAAGCAATGGCATCGATAGACTGATAATTGATACATAGTAAAATTAGCTGTGCATGTGTACAGTATGCAAAGTGATGCACAGAGCTCTGTCAGAAGTGTCCGAATTTGCCACATTGCAGAGACTGCTGAATATGTAAAGATCAGGAAGTGGCGAACAAATATGAATTCGGACCTTTACGCAGCTGTTTAGACTTTCAAAAGTCCCTTAGTATTTAAGAGAGACATTCAAACTAGTTTCATAACTTGATTATCTTGAGCCCTGACGTACAAGAGGAATCACTATACCTGCCTAGAAAGCCTTTTATCTTGATGGAATCTAATTATAATATCCACTAGAATCCTAATGTAGGTTTGCCCTGATTTGCTCAAATGTTGCACAGGTGCATTAGGCACATTAGAATGTACACTGAATCATGTTCTAGGGTTGCTGTAACACAATTTACTGGTCCTTACAGTTTAAGTGGACATTTTGTCATATTAAAAAGAAAAGTATTCTGCATTTGAAACAGCACCAATTATTGTAGAAATTTTTTTTTTAAATGTGATTTCATTAAAATCTGTAAAAATGTAATTTATTGTAATTACAATACTGTCTTGTTTGTTCCACGTTTCCTGGTTCTGCTCCCTTCACAAAATAAAGCAGCCCATTCTTGCTTTATGAATGAATCAACCAATTCTGGAAATTCCTTTAAAGGTCACATCGGTACCTTGCTTCATACAAGAAACCATTGCAAAAGCAGATAATCCCAACTCACAGTGCTTTTGTTTAAAAAATATTGGGAATTTAATGTGACAAAGAAGAACTGTGTGTGTGTGTGTGTGTGTGTGTGTGTGTGTGTCAAAAGAAGTTGGATTATTCTCAAAGGAGAGATGATAGTAAAGGTATAGTTTCTCTCAGTAATGTGTGCATCTAGAAACCGTGAAATTGATTTCTTTGCCTGTGAATGTTTCTGGTGTTACAATTAAGGTACTGACATTCTTCTAACACAGATCAACAATGGTATTAAAGAAAAACACTATTAAAACTGAAAGTAAAAAATCTGCTCTCCATTGAATGTTTCTTACTGAAATACAGCAAAGCATATAGAAACTGAGCCATTATTTAGCTCCTGAATAAAGAATATTTTACAATGTATGTGTTACTTTAAAATATTGTGGGGAAATTGGGCTGCCTCAGTTAAGGCTATAAAAGGTCACTGCGACAGGATATAATGTTCCATGGGAGGAAAGAGGACTGCTTCACAGGAGATGTGTTAAAGATTCTGATTCCACTGCAGACAGAGTGAAGGGCCAGGAAGGGCCGATTTGAACTGTATTTTTGGAGACTGTGTACTTCTCTTGGAAAAGAGCGACCTTCCTGAGACAGTGGGGATCGTTTTATGATGATGGATGCCTGATTCTGATATGCTGTTTATCTGACTGAAAATCTACAGTAATGTTTGGTTCTGTGTGCAACTTATAACTGATGTCTCTGTGGAGTGTTTTCTTATCTACACAAGGTCACTAAGGGGCTTATTCACCATTGTGAAAGCCCAAGGATTTACCTCTGTCACGGCGAGGAGACTCAAGTGTTCTCGCCAAGACTGAAATTCCTTTAATGCGCTTGCTGATGTCCGCGTGCAGGACATCAGCGAGCGCATAATACCATTTGCGAAGTGAGCCGAAGGCTTCACAGCTCACTACGCACGATGGTGAATTACCCCCTTTAAGAGTTCAAGAAGGAGCTCCTATCCAAGCTGTACAGTGGAAAGGTAATTCCTGCACACACACTTCACCTGGGGAAAATAAATCATCTTGTTAGTGGAAAGGGACATGTCTGCCAGGGAAAATGTCACTGTGACAGAGGTAAATCCTTGGGCTTTCACTAAGGCCCAGCATTTGTGCGCCCTTCCGCTACACAGCATCACTGATTTGTTTTAATTATGAGATATCCTCCCTCAGGTTATGAACCAAATTGTAAATTGTAGAGCTTGCAGTGAATGGGTCTGTGGACCCAAAGGGGAAGGTCACACTACTACTTCTAGCAATCAAGTGCCTGGATCTTTTTAGCATAATTTATTCAAGTGGCAATTCAGTAATACAGTAGTTATGCCCCTGCTCTCTTGCAGTGCCATTTTCTAATCATTCCTCTTTAAATCTATCTGTTTGTGAGCCCACTGAGGGTTGAGGCATCCAGATTCACTTTGTTCTCCCTGTACACGGAGCAATTTCACATTATCATTTTTTTTTTCAAAGTTTAATAAAGCTATAAAACATTTACCTGCCAGTCTATAAGCCTTGCTACTGTGTCTTTCACAAGAGAATATTATGCAGATCAAGAAATGGTACATTACTCAGCATAATTATAATGACTTCATTCATTTCTTTTTATGACTTGCCTTAATGTGCATAGAAATGTTACACAGTAAGCGAAGAACAGAGGCAAGTCAAACAAGTGTTATTAACACTCTACAAATAAACCCCAGCAGGCAGTAGTGTAGTCCAGGGATATACATTCATTTATCTCTGGGGCTTTTATGCTACCCAGGTGACAATACCACTTTTGCACACGCATGTACACTAACAATTCATTTTGGCATGAATCTGTTTTAGTAGCAGCAGGGAGATTTAAAAAAATAAATAAATAAGAGATATAAAATGATTATATTATTGAAGGTAAACTATAGCCTCATTTTTGTTGTATCTAATACACTTACTTTTTTAAATTTAGTTTTCCCTGTATGAATCTCTTTGTTACAGGTCCAAGCATTACCACTAGAAGGCATTCTGTAACTGCTATTATTAATTCCTCAATACAAGACAACATTGTATCTTTTAACTTGGACAGGCACAATGGTAGCTTGATAGCCAGATAGATTGCACTTACATAAAGAAGCGGGTTTCATGTTACAATCTGGGTGAATGTTTGCCAGTGAATACATAACCTAGAAGGTATGAGAAGGAAAATAATCATTTAGAAAAAAAAGAAAAAGGGGGGGTGGGACACTAAGATTTTTAGTCTCTATTTCCCCGTTAAGCAATATTTTTGTATACCCTTTGTCGAAATCATTAAATTGCAATAAAATAATTTCAATAAAGAACGATATGTCTGAGAACAGATGTATATTTCTCTGATTATTTAGATTAGAGTAACTGGGAACAGTGAGACTCTGAGCAGGCTTCCTTTACCTGGTTATTACTGAAGCCTAACTGAAGTCAATCTGACATATCCTAAATATTAGCTCACTAACCCTGGTGGGCTTAGAATAATCCTTAACATTGTGTAGTGCAATGTAAAACAAAACAAACACGTGCAGCAACTACAATGTTCCAGCTTGAACTGAACCCCTTTAGTGTCTTCACATTGCGGAGGATCACTAAAAATTCTGCTGCAATCTTTAGTGAATAGCATGCAGCAAACAGAACAAGTTTCTTAAAGTATTCAGTGTTTAACTTTAGACAGACATTCTTGGCAAAACAAAGTCAATTTAAACAAAACTTTCAGAAATTAAATCCTTAGGCACAACAAAGCATCCAAAAAAAATCCCTCTGTTGGTTCGCACTGCCACATACAGCTCTGGTTAAGTGAAAGAATATCTTCTCCTTTCCTGGGTTACCTCTTTGGGTTCACTGTTTGTAGAGAAAACCCTTTACTAGTGCAAGAACTTCTCTATCAATCCTTTCTCTCAAGGATTTTACAGCACTAGCCACCAACACAGCTTCCAACTTTACTACACACTGACACCCAAGCTGCCTTGTAAATTAGGCTCTAGCTGGCACTTGGAGTAATTTGTTACACCTGGGCTAATTTGTAACACCTGTGCTGAACTCTAGAAATCGGTTTTCAGGATAAAATACCTACACTACTCCCTCACAGCATTTCGCATTCATGAAAATGAAGAAAAGTCGCAAACTCAGCTGTGCTGCAACCCTTTATTTTGTAATCAAGTGAAATAACACTACATGTTTCAGGTATCCTGCCCTTTATCAAGTATCACACTTGATAAAGGGCAGGACGCCAGAAACGTAGTGTTATTTCACTTGATTACAAAATAAAATTTTCTTCATTTTCA
>WMED01014077.1:0-14165 GCA_019650415.1 Pipa parva | reverse complement strand
ATTCTGGCTATTCTCATTGGTGTGTAATACCACCTATATAGTATTTTGTATGCTCTTTCTTTAATACTGTGCATATTGAGGATTTGTTAAGTTCCCTATCATACTCCAGGATTTGTCTGCTATGTTAATTTGTAGGTCGTTTTGCCATTTGGTCATGTATGGATTTGTGAATGTTGATGTATGTTCTGATATTTTTAGATAAAGTATTGTTATTAAGTGGGATGTTATTGTAGGTCGGATACATAATTTTTCAAAGTATGTTTGAGATGGGTTTAGTGCTCTTTTTCTTTTATTGAGAGTGTTGAGCGATGATATCGAGAAAAGTTGAAATCGGTACGATTATTACAATTATGTATTACAATTATTGGGTGTTATCGATGATCCGATGACTTTGCAAATTGTACCGATTATTGTGATCACTCAATATATCAAGCAAAGATGAGCCAGCAATATAAACCATGACCAGCAACTGTGCAGTTATAGTTTAAAACCCAATTATATCCCTATGGAAGTAATTAGGTATAACCCCCAGCTGTAAACCCACTTACAGTGAAAAGCATTCCTTAGCAATAGACCATGCCTCAGTCTTAAACTTCTTAGGCAGTCACTGCACCAGAACAAAATCACATGAAGGGGCTAGGCTGCTGAAAAAAGATAATTATGGTGTTTTGTACAATTAGTCTGTTTTTACAGCTGTCTGCTTCACTCATAGACATCATATTGAATGTCCCTCTAAACTATAACCAGAATAAGTACAAGACTTGGTTATGGCCTTAAATCCAATTACTTCCATATGGAGGTAATTATGTAAGCCCAGCTCTTAGCCAAAAGGCCAAGAACTAAACCCACTTTTTTTTTCTTTTTTTTTCCGCTTACATATGTTGCCATATGTGCTTCAGCTTAAGCATCAGATCAAGCTACCGTGTCTGTTTCCCAGCATTACCCGATTAGAACGACAACTACGCTTGACCCTAGCCAAAGAGCCGAATAGCAGTTTTCTTAATTTTACACCATTCGCTTACATAAGGCACTTAACCCCAAGTTCAACAGGACCCTAGGACTTTAGTCAAGTGTATGTTACTCACGAGGGTCAACCAACAGGCCTGAAACCTTGTCTGTCTGCTTTTTTAGAACAGCTGACCAACCATTACGACAGGGTCCCAGTGTGTTTGGAGAATACACAAGACATTACCTCTGGGTCACCCTAGTCACATATTATTACGCTTAGGGAGAGTAAAAACGAAAGACAAGAGAGTATAGGTGATACCTTTTATTGGCTAACAGACTATATGATAAATGCAAGCTTCATCAGGCAATAAGATGAAACTGCGACAATTTTATACAGGAGAGTAAAAAGACTACTCACAAAGAGAGTGATTCTGGAAATCAGTACTAATTTGAATATTATAAACTGTATTCAGATTAGTACTGATTCCCAGAATCACTCTTTGCGAGTAGTTTTTTTACTTTCCTGTATAAAATTGTCACAGTTTCATCTTATTGCCAGATGAAGCTTGCATTTATCATTTAGTCTGTTAGCCAATAAAAGGTATCACCTATACTCTCTTGTCTTTTGTTTTTACTCTCCCTAAGCGTAATAATACGTGACTTTATAGGTAACCTGAGTTTTTTAGCTGCTTATAAAATGGCCCCTGCTCCCTTTAATGATCATCAGTGAAAGTGGGTTTAGCTCTTGGTCTTTTGACTAAGAGCTGGGCTTACCTAATTACCTCCATATGGAAGTAATTGGATTTAAGGCCATAACCAAGCCTTGCACTTTTTCTGGTTATGGTGTAGAGAGACATTCAATATGATGTCTCTGAGTGCAGCTGTAAAAATAGACTAATTGTACAAAACACCATAAGTATCTTTTCTCAGCAGCCTAGCCCCTTCATGTGATTTTGTTCTGGTGCAGTGACTGCCTAAGAAGTTTAAGACTGAGGCATGGTCTATTGCTAAGGAATGCTTTTCACTGTAAGTGGGTTTACAGCTGGGGGTTATACCTAATTACTTTCATAGGGAAATAATTGGGTTTAAACTATAACTGCACTGTTGCCTGGCTATAGAAATAATCGTTATCTGTATTGGCAATAATCGTCATTGGGCTAATGATTATTGTCTCGATGATTTCAAAAATCGTTAATTTTTCCGATGCCGATGATTGCCATCATCGCTCATCACTATTGATAGACTTTATGTAGTTTCTTATTTGTATGTATTGGTAAAATTGAGTTTTATCTAGCTGGAATTTAGTTTGTAGTTCTTCAAAGGAGAGGAGTTTGTTGTTTAGATATAACTGGTCTTGAAATATGATACCTTGTTGGATCCACTTTTGGAAGGCTATGATGTTACATCCCAGAGGAAAAGCTTTGTTTGCAAATAAGGTTTGGTGAGTTGATTCTGGACTGTGCATTTTGAGTTTGATCGCCCATTTGTCCCATATTTTTAGTGTATGTAGGGTGGTGGGAAGTAGTTTGGATATGTTGCTTCTGTTTTGTCTTTTATCCATATTAGTTGAGATATATCAAGTGGCTTTGTTGGGAAGTTCTCAATTTCTAGCCATGGAGTTTGTGGTTCTTGGTGTAGTCTTACTATTGTTTGCATGACTGCTGCAAAGTAATATTTGTAAATGTTGGGGAGGCCCATACCTCCCAGGGTTTTGGGTTTTGTCATAATTGAGTTGGATATTCATGGTTGTTTTCCATTTCATATAAAATGGGAGATTGCTTTTTGTAGTTTTTGTGCTTGTTTTTCAGGGAAGTCAATGGGTATTGTTCTGAATAAATAAAGTATTTTGGGTAATAATGTCATTTTAACTGCTGCTACCCTCCCGAGCCATGATGGGTTGTATTTTGACCTGGTTTTCAAGTCTGTCTGTAGACGGTTGAGTATTTTTGTGTAATTGGCATTGTATAATGTTTTGTATGTGGTAGTGAGTTGGATTCCTAGGCAATTTATGGATTTAGGTTGCCAGGTGAAGTTAAAATTGGCTTTGAGTAGTTGTTTCTGTTGGGCTGTGGCATTATCTATCATTGCTTGGGATTTGGTTGAGTTTATTTTGAAGCCTGATATTTGTTGGAATTCTGTTAGTATCTTGAGGGTGTTTGGTATGGCTATATGGGGTTGGGACAAGGTCAGCACTATGTCGTCAGCAAATGGTGTTATTTTGTGGTTTGTGCTGTCTAATTGGATTCCTTGTACTTCTGATGATTTTCTTATGTGTTCTGCTAATGGCTCTAGGGAGAGGGCGAATAAAAGGGGGGAGAGTGGGAAGCCCTGTCTTGTGCCTCCCTTTATTTGAACATCTGGGGATAGCATACTTGAAATAGTTATATTTGCTATGGGTGCTTTGTGTAATTGTTGAATTGCTTGAATGTACATACTTGGGAGATTGAATTTTTTAATACTGTGTACATGTATGTCCAGTTTACTTTATCGAATGCTTTTTGTGCATCTAAGGATAGTATCGTGTATGTTTTTTTGGCTTCTCTTGCATGATGGGTTATATTTAGGATTTTCTGGATATTGTCTGTTATTGAGCATTGTGGTATGAAACCTGATTGGTCGGAGTGTATTAAAGAGGTTAATAGAGGTGATAATCTGTTGGCTAATATTTTTATATCTGTATTAATCAATGATATTGGTCAATATTGGTTCCTCCCTATTCTTTTATAGGGGGAAAAAGTGATCCTGTTGTAGTCTGCAATAAATTGCTAGCCTTTGGGGTTTACGGTGCCCTTACCACAGCTCCCAGTGGATTGTGTCTGTTTTATCTCCTTTGTTCGGTTTGCCTCTAATTTTTGAAACCATTACCTTTTATGTAACCTTTGTTAGAAAGATGAGGGAGAGGGAAGGTGGATGGCTAGGGGTGGTGTGGGGTTTTACTTTGAGGGCATTTTCTCTCTATATTTATTTGTTTCTGTGACTACATTTATAATAGGTTGTCCACATAGAGTTCACTAACGTAACAACTGAACATTTTAATGATGCATTAACATTGACATCATTTTTCATTTAACTATTTGTAGTTTGTTGAACAATTAACTTATTTTGCTTAACACTCAATTAAATTATTTTTATCTAACTTTTAACATTATGGGACAGGAGAGAAGGGGGAATCAAGTAGGAGTACATAGGGAGAAGGAGACAAGAAAAGGGAAAGGGAGATTTGTAGCGGAAGACATACATTGGGACCTTTATTGCATTTTGCAGTTAACTTACACTTGTTAGCAAGTGAGGTCAAGGCAAAGGCAAGAAAAGCTTTGTTTAGCTGTACTTATGTTTGCACACACACACAATTGGGCATAGGTATTGGCACACATAGTTAATATTTATACTCTTTCTATATGTAATCCTCCTGTATATATAACTTATTTTGCTCAGTAGTAGTAAGAGAAGGAAAGAAGAAGAAAGAAAAAAAAAGGCAGTATAATATGTTTGATTTATCACATATTTAGTATATTTTGCTTTGTAGGTAAAAGAAAAAAAATCTAAAAATTTAAGCGGTATAATGTGCTTGATTTTTCACATATTTACCATGATTTGCTTTGTAAAAAAAAGAAGGATATATCTTTTTGTCTATTTTTCATAGTTTATGGTTAAGATAAAGTTAAGGAAGTTTTATAGATGGTACTGTGTTTCTTTGCCTTGGTTCTCCTTCCTCATTTTGTCTTTTAAGGCTGCAGTTCTTTTATAGAGGGTTTTATTTGTCCATCGTCTCTTTGGTGGTTGGGTGTCCAAACCATGTTATTCTTAATGATTGGCTTGTCTTGTGTCTGGTTGGGGTTTCAGTACCTATAGGGGGAGAAGGGGGAAGAAAGATAGAGGGAAAAAGAAAAAAGCCCCACTGTGTATAGTTTCCATACATCTAAATTATTTAGTTTGGTTGCAGGGGCAGGGGAAAAAAAAAAAAAACCCGCTGTATATAGTTTCCATACATTTGAATTATTTAGTTCGGTTACAGGGGAAAGAGAAAAAAAAAGCAGTATAATGTGTTTGATTTGGCACACATTTCACACATTTAGCATGTTTTGCTATGTAGAGAAAAAAAAAAGGGGTGTCTCCTTATCTTCCTCCTTTTGGGTGCAATTTTTTTAAGTTCTCTCTTTTAGGTGTTTGTAGTAAGGTTTATTGTTTTTAGTTCTATGTGGTTCCGTGCTGGGAAGAAATACAGTAGGTGATTGGGTACTTTGTTTTTTTCTTCATGAGTGTGTTTAATTTTCATTGTCTTCATTTGGGATCTCTTTTGGTGTTTGACTTTCTTGGGTTTCCATCTCAAGGAATTGTATTGCTTCTGCCATCTCTGATGCATCTTTGACTGTGTATTGCAGGCCTTTGTAGTGGAAGAGCAGTTTAAAGGGGAATCCCGATCTGTATGGGATGTTCATTTTGATTAGGGTTGTTGTTAGGGGTTTGAGAGCTCTTCATTTTTGTAGGGTGGTAGGTGCTAGATCTGCAAATATTCTTGGTGTTATCCTATCAACTGTAGGCTGTTTGGATCTAGAGGATTTGATGATTGTTTCTTTTATGTGGTAGTAATGTAATCTGATGATTACATCTCTGGGAGGCATGTTGGTTTTGGGTTTGGAGCGTAAAGCTCTGTGGGCTCTGTCCATCATTATATTGGTTATTGTTAATTCAGGGACTAGTTCTTGGAAATACTTGTTTGGGAAGGATGTTATGAGTACATCGTCACGTGTATCTTTCAGTCTTAAGTTGTTTCTTCAAGATCTGTTTTCAAAGTCTTCCTGTGTTTCCTGGAGTTCGAGTATTTGTCTCTGGAGGTCTTGGATTTGTATGTCCATTGTTGCTGTGGACTCTGCGATTTTTTCATTGTTTTTTTCTACTGCTGTGATTCTGGTTTCCATTTCTTTAATTTCAGCTTTGAATTCCATTGTTGAGTTCCGTATCTATTGGCTTATGTCTTCTCTAAAATCCTGGAGAATTATTATTAAGTCTCTCTTTGTGCAGGAAGAGGTGTTGTTTTCTTGGTGTTGTTGGCTCTCTGTAGTCTGAGTGGGTTTGTTTGTTTTAGGTGCTGTCTTGTATTTGAAAAAGTCAGTAGCCATTTCTGTATTTGTGGTGTTTTTAGGACGTCCACCGGGCATCTTTCTATTTTAGGTTTATTTGCTTTCTGTTGAAGTATTGTTTCTGTTGTGTTTTTGCTTCCGCTGTGTAATATTCTGGTTTTGCTTTTTCAGGTTTTTGTTTTATTTTGTTTCTTCCCTTTGCTACTTTACTTAGTCCCCTATGTTCTTTTCCTCCCCTTCTGGGTGTTTCTTTGATTTTTCTCTGTGTATCCTCTCCTCTCTCTTATTCTATTTTGCTGCTTTTGATATCTATTGGATTGTCTTTATTTTTCTGCCGATCAGCTGCTTCCCCTGATGATTGTGCTGCACTTTTCCTTACCTGGTGCTCGATTATGGCTGTCAGGTAGGCCTCCCGCGGCTCCTGGTGTCCCATTCAGCCGGGTCTTTTAGTGGCTTGTTTTGTCCTTTCCACCCACTCTCCTCTCCTCCCTCCTGCCTCTGTGGGGGTTTGGATTATTTTGAGATGTGGAATTTTGGTTTCTTTTGGTTGTTGGAGATATTTTCACTCTTTTTAGCTGCTGTGTACTAGGAGCTTTTGGTTTAGGCTGCTTTTTCTCAAAGGTCCCGGCCACGCCCCCAGTGATGCTGTCCTTAACCCTTGAGCATCATAATTTATCACATAAGCAAGCCCAGTATCTCACTGTATAAGAGTACTGGATAGAGCTAGCAGGACCAATAGCTTTGATGAAGAGGACAACATGGGATACCATTTATGCCAGAACAGGATGATACAGTAACTTAAATTCAAGAATATTAAAAATAGACCTCCATTACCCTATAGACTCCTTATCAAGATTTTCACTTGTGAAAAGGAAGAGGGGTAAGTCTTGTAGGGGAGTACAATTCAATTGTGCCAGAGCCAATCACCTAAAGTTTCATAACTCATTCTTCTTAACAGTGATTGTCAGCTCATTAAAATAAAAACATGTCTAGATTAATGATTTAAAAATTCAAATAAGGACAAGGTAAATTTTTATGCAAATTTTTCAATTAGGTGCACCAAGAACATTACATTCAATTTGTATTGTTAATGTGTATTTATTGCTAGATTCAAAATTGGCTGTGTTTGTTACATGATAACAATCAATAATGTGGGTCACATCTGTGGTTTCCAATCCTATTTGTAAATTGCTTATACAGCAAAAACACTTTGAGCATCTGGATGCAGTAATTTATCACATATATTTCATTTATATTTAAAATTATTTTTAGGTCTCTCATGATTCATTTTATTTTATATAGGACATATTTATCTCATACCAGACTTTTTTTTCTTCAAGGAAGAACCCAGAGGGTATTAATTTAGTAAGATAAGAATTACAAGAATCTAAACATAAAAGATAAAATATATTTAATATTTCTGCTACAATAATTGATAACACATTGAAATGAGTAATGCTAGATAAGTAATGATATCCCTGCATTTAAATTGTAAGTGTGCCTTGGCTGAATTTGCCATATAGACATTGCAGATTAGGATCTTCAGCCTTTGCCAAGAATAATGCCACTGAGAATCTTTTTGTCCAATTAGCTATCTAGTACTCCATATAATGCAATGTTTACATGTGACTTCATATTAGTGGATTCCTAGCACTGATTCTATTACACTACGCGTTCATCTTCTTGTGGCACTGGGCAAATTACTGAATTTCTGTGTAACAAATCAACCACATTTGTACTGCAAGCTCAAAGGGACAAAGGCTTAGGGTGAATTTTACAAAACTTGAAAAGGTCATTTTTGACCTTTTTGAGTTTTTTTAATGTAAAAACTGCCGTTTGATCAAAAAATATTGATCGATTTTTTTTTTTCTGATTGAAACACCTCAATCAAATTTTTTAGATCTTTTTTTCAATGGCAAAGTAGCCATATTTTACATAAGTACTTTGGCTACTTTTCCATCGAAAAAAGATTGAAAAATATTGATTGATTTTTTTTCCCATCAAATGGCAGTTTTTAAAATGACCTTTTTTGAGTTATGTGAATTTCGCCCTTAATGTTCTATATTGGATCAGTTATTAAAACTGGTAGATTTAAACATGATGGTGCAAGAAATCTTTTAATAAATGTTGGAATTCCATCAAGCTAAAAATATATCTTTTCAAAGAATAAAAAATACTTACAAAAAAATAAAAATAAAACTGTCATCTTTATAAATAGATCCAGCCAGTAAAAGTTACTTTATTTTGTCCAAAGCCTGTTTCTAAAACCCTATATACGTAGTTAATAGACGTCTTTAGAGGAAAAGGAAAAAGAAAAATGCAGGAATAGAAAAAGACTTATGCTGTTTCAATTGGTTGCTTAATATGCTACTTTAGGGATCTTATGAACAATATATGCCCCTGGAAGGCAATTTTAGAGTGAAAATTTGATTGGATGATTTATTATCATCTTTTTGCTAAAAATAACTCGGGGCACTTAGCAGAGATAACAAACCCATTCAGCAACCAGTTTTTTTAAGCAGAGAATCCAGGCTGGCTAAATGGCTCATGAATTTTTCAGTACAGCCATAAGGTTTTCCCTGTATGAAAAACTGAATATTAGCCATCTGCAAGTAAAAGGATTGCTTTAAAGGCTGAAATTCTTAGAAATATTTTAAATAATTGTATTTTTACCCTTGAGGGAAAAAAATAAGGAAAACCTGGTGCATGTGTGTATTATGCGAGGTGTACTATGTAAGCAAGTAACTCTAAATACTTTTGAAATTTAGTTTACTGTTATTTTCCTTTTTGATTATAAGAATGTCTGAATAAATATCTGAGAAGAAATACCTGAATATCATCAGTTTTAGTGTATCAGTTCTAC
The DNA here is from genome assembly GCA_019650415.1 of Pipa parva. Classification (NCBI taxonomy): domain Eukaryota; kingdom Metazoa; phylum Chordata; class Amphibia; order Anura; family Pipidae; genus Pipa; species Pipa parva. The sequence goes on along the minus strand of WMED01014077.1, from coordinate 5,273 downwards.
AATATTTTTAAAGCTTTCAAAAGACACTATATAAACAAGAATCCAAAATAAAAATGTTATGAACAAATATATTATTCATTGAAATATACACACGAAACATGTAGTCATTAAACACAATTACACCATTATGGGCAGTGCGGTGGCTCAGTGGTTAGCACTGCTACATTGCGGCATTGGGTTCTGAGTTCAGTTCTACCCTGGACTTCATCTGCATGGAGTTTGTATGTTCTCCCTGTACTTGCATGAGTTTCCTCTGGGTACTCAAGTTTCCTCCCACAATCCAGAAAGCATACTACATAGGCTATTCATGTGTGTGACTGAATATGGAAATTAGATTGTAAGCTCCACAGGGCAGAGACTGAAGTGATTGATGAATCTCTGTAAAAAGCCACAAAATAAATCAGAGCTATATAAATTAATGATTACAATAAACAAATATACCCAATACATTTTAATTCAGAGAACCTACTATATGTGCACGTTTTAAATTAAATATTTCATACATTGAATTCATTTAAATTTTTTTAAATTTTTTTTTGTTCTGAAATAATCTTTGTCCTGTCAGGGTTCTGCCTTCCATGAAGAAACTGTTGCCACATACAGTAGATCAATGCAGGATTTTATTTTTTTCTATAAATAGCATGCAGCTTTTTAACCAGAACACAATATTTTATTAAAGAATATACTGTACAATTGGATGTATATCCCTATTTTTACAATTAAGGTTAACTTTAAACAAAACAAGTTACTCTTAAGAGCTTTGAATACCTCCACCTTGTATGGTTACTCCTACTTTTCAGGAGCAATTAATGTAGTCTAAAAAGACTAAGACATTTGATGTCAGAAGGTTGGTTTGGGCAAAATTTAATAAAATCAGAAAAGCCTGATTTTGCTTTTCTAACTTTATCCCGAGAACAACTCAACTGTTCGTGCAGTTAAAATCGCTTGGTATTTTTGAACAATATTTACCAACCATAACTTTTTGATCAAGTTTTTCAATTGAATTTTTCAATGGAAAGGTAGCCATACTTTACATTAGTAGTATTGGCAACCTTTTTATCGAAAAATCGAAATTGAAAAACTCCATCCAAAGTTTCTGTTGGCAAATATCGATTGAAAAAATCTCACGATATTCACTGTGAAAAACTTCCAAGAAAATTGGACTTTTCTGGGTTTATTACATTTCACCTTTAAGTGTAAAGCTGCAATAAATTATGCAGTGAAATCTATAGCAATCTAGTTTTCATGTAATCTAATACATAAACGCTGTTTGCTGTGGAATAAAATGGCATTCTGTTTTCTGATTTAATTTCTAATTATTTTAAAATAGATTCAATCTAAAGTCACTAAATAATTATTGAATTAAATAATTATATTTGGAACTAACGCTTTTGTTTTGTTAGTGTTATTTATATAAGCTCCATGTTCTCTTCTTTGAAAAGACACCTTTTCCATTACAAAAAAGTATTTTTATTCTGATATTTATTCACTCCTGTTTCTATCTCTTTAACATCAAGCAATCATGTTTACATTATGATTTCTTTTTTTAACAATGACTTTCTATAAAACAAATCATCAAAATGTGTTTCATAGCGAAGATACAATTGAAATACAGACCAACTGGTAGCACAAATATGCATTTAAAACACATGTCTTCAATAAAATATTATTTTGTTTATCTAGTAAAAATTGATTGTATAAAGAAATTGGATATATAAAACAAAGTCACTCGGGAAGAAGAAATGTTATTCTCTAGAAGAATTTAAAATGAAATGGAGCTTTGTGTGCTTTATATGTAACAAATCTATGACCTCATATGAACAAGACTTATAAATTTAAGTCTTGATCATCTTTGGCTGATCAATGTCTTGCTTTATGGAAACTATAAAAAACAGGAGTGCGGAAGCAAGAATAGACAGAAGCACTGGAACAGCAAAATGGAAACACACAGGACCACTTAAATCAGGTAGAATTGTAACACACAGAAGCACTTGGAGCAAAAAGTGAATATCTGTAAAACACAAAAGCACTTGAATAAACCCCAAATTTGTCTTTTGGGCAGCTAGTGAAAAAACCTTTCGTAACCGATATCAATCTGCAATAAAAGGGACCCTCATAGAAAAACATTGCAAAGTGTTTACCTGTCAACTGATCAATTATCGATCATTTTTTTTTCTTGATGGGAAACCACTTTTACGGATCCTCTATAAATTATGGAAATAAAACCTGACAGTGAAATAGGGTTAAACTAATCAATATGGTGGAAATGGTCTTATTAATTATTCCCCTAAGCATCACATTACAGTAATAAGATGTGAAAGGTTATACATGTTATAAAGAAAACATTTTAGCAGTGTTATAAAGTACATTATAGTGCTTGTTTACTATTTTCCAGTTTTAAAGGGTGTATTTGAAGAAGTTTGATGACTTCTTGTTTTACTCTAGAATATATTCTGTAGTGAATGTACATTGCTGCAAGCTGCACAGGAGTCATGAAAAAGAATAGAAAAATGCTACAGTGTCAAGAGTTTATTATCTAAGATAATTATGGTATAAAGTCAGCTTGACACAGAAGCATTATTCCGATATGCCTTTTCTGCAAAAAGTACAGAGATGATTGGATTGCAGCATACCTTTGTTTATTCTTTGGAAATGCTATGAGTTAATTGGGAGAATAGTAAAATTCTGAAAGCCTGAAGGTGATTGAAATTTACTCCATTCTTCTGTTTTATGTAACCAATTTGGAAAAGAAGTTTCAGTCAATATATTAACTGTATTGTACACATGACATTTAATATACCTGGACTTTTAAAATTTTGTACACAATGTTATGAAGTAAAGGTAACATTACAGAACCTCTTCCCATATGAAACATTGTAACAGAACATGTTTTTTGCAAAAAAAAAAAAAAAAGAACAGCAGAACTGAACATAACTACAGTATCAAAAATTATCGAAGTAGTGGTGACCTAATAATGATATATCGGGGATCAGTACATAAATCCCATGATCTATTTATACCAAGGACTGTTAATATAACAAGGGGCATCTTCTATTCCTACAAGAAAGAAGGCTTCTGCACCAACATAGAAGAGGTTGTTTACTGTAAGAGCAATGAGGCCATAGAACTGAGGAAGTTGTCATGGTTGATTCAATGAAAGAGTTCAGAAGGAGTCTGGATACCGAGGAGTCTAGGAATATTACAGATTATACATTCTAAATTTCTAGAAAATTGGAGATGGAATCTTGATCCAGGGAATTATTCTGATTGCCATATTGGGAGTCTAGAAGGATTTTTTTTTCAGTAAGATAAAAATATTTGTCTTTTTCCTCATGTGTTTTTTTTTACCTTCCTCTGGATGAACATTTCAGGATAATAGGTTGAAAAATTCATCCAATTCATTGAATAAAAATAAAGGTAAAATACCTATTTGTTAGTTTATATTTATGTAACAATAGCTCTTAACAGTGTATATATTGTTTTGATGTCTTCTACTTTTTACACACATGTGTCCTTTACTGTGTTTCATAAAGATTATCATATTTGTGGATCATATTTAATTTGTATATTTTTTATGCATCAATGTTATATATTTTTTAATTATGAATGTATCCACACATTGTTCCCTCAAAAAAATTTTTCATAAGAACTTTATATGAACTTTAACCCAGGTTGGTTTCTCACTTGCAAGAAAACTATAGACCGTTAAAATTTTGGGGGGGGGGTAATTCAGCAAGGTGCGAATGCACATCAGCGCATGCTTTGAAGGTATTTCAGTCTCCACGCGACCACTTGAGTCTCCTTGCGAGACTGGAATACCTTGAAAGCGTGTGCTGATGTGCGCGTGTAGGAGAGAAGGCAGTGCATAACCATTTTTGCGAGGTGAATTGAAGCATCGCAAGGTGAGTTCGCACCTTTCTGAACTACCCCCTTGGACTTTAACTTCTGAGCCATGATCACTTAATTATGTTAATTACATGGGAGTTACTTGTATCCCCATACCATTTAAATATGTTACACTTTTTCACTTTTTCTCATTTCTAACCTGATGAAGGGAGGTATGTACGAAACATTGTTCTGCTGTACACTATAATACTGGTCAGTAAATTATTTTGGGTTGTATACCTTATGCTGTGTGTGCCACCTCTTTTTACTCACCTATTGTTTATTATCAACAAACCAAGTATACACCCCATTACATGGTTAACAGGAATTGCAGTACCAAATAGAAAGAAGAAGCATTGCAACAAAATAAAGGCTAATGTTTACAACAGTTATTTATTGCCAATAACTTCAAACATAATGTTTCCTGATATGAAATCACAAATGAAATAAGAATATTTCTTGATTTAAAAAAATTAATGTGCCTGACTGACTTACTGGTACCTAATAGGGCAACCATTTTGGGTTTATAAATAAGAACCTCATTGTAATTTATATGACATATCAATGGCCCAATAGAAAAAAAGACATATCCTTCTATTTTGTAAAAAAAAAAAAAACAAACCTTAATTCATGTACAATACCTTTTCAGTGTAAATAATTTTCTGAACAAATGTGTTCTCTGTTGTATTATGCCTGGAAATATACCCCATTAATATCTGATACAGACAGAAGTTACACATTCCTCTACCCTAAAGTACATTAGGGTATACAAAGTAGTCTCAGCAAAGTTATATTAGATTTGATTTTAACACTTCCCATCCAAAACTTTGTCAGAAAGAACTTTAGTAAAGCGAAATAATTAGCTGATTCCTACTAATCATTGTTTTCATATTTAAAGAACTAAAGTCTACTAATAAATCACATTTGTTCATTTAGCCTACATGCCAGCAACACAAAAAAAAACCCATAATCTTTCCCTTTCAAGTTATCAACTTGATTATTTTTGCTTTTTCAGCATGCATTAGTTCAAAAACCATTGTAGCATTCAGCTCCTCCCCCTGCTGATAAAGCTGTTGTCCCTCTTACAGAGCATGTATGAAAATCAGCACTGAGCGTATGTATCAAAATAAATTCCTTTAATGACTTGCCAAATATATATTTGATTAATGATGATATTTCCTTTTTAATAGTCAGAAGCATATATATTCAAAATATATGAATATTATGAATTCCCCTGATTGTCTCTAAAGCCCTATTTTAAAAAGTTGGACATTTTTTTTTTTGTTTAACTCCTTTTTCTTTCGCTGAGTGAAATATAGTCAGTCACGATATACAAGTGCTGGTCAACGAATTAGAATAATTTGAAATAGTGCGATCATGAAATTCTT
>WMED01014076.1:2086-14165 GCA_019650415.1 Pipa parva | reverse complement strand
AGACTAATAAAATATGTCTGACAAAGAGGTTTCTGTTACCTAAAAGCATACCTGATTTTTGTCCAGCAGAAGCTACTAGCAAAAAATATGAATTCTAGGTGATTGTGAAAGAAATTTATGAGGCCAAAAAGACTTTCAGTTCTCAGTATCCATTCCTTTTTCTAGTATTTGTATGTTTTATCCTTTTACTTTTCCCTTGTAACTTGCAATGCTTTGTTGACAGACATGTGTCTAAAGTGGAGGACACTTCCTTTCCAACTAAGCACAGTAGAGAAGGACTATCCTGACACATGGGTGTGTGCCATGAACCCTGAACCAGAACAAGACAGGTCAGACACTGTCCATTTATCTATATACACAGCTTAATGAAAAACTTAATTCATACACCAATACATGAATGTTAAAATGTGTGCCAACAGCTGAAATGTTTACTCTTAGTTGTTTTTTTGACACAGATCATGGGCGATGTTCCCTCTCACATAGAGCCATGACACTAAGAACAAACAAAAATCTTCTCCCTTATTCCTGTGTCACTCAATGTTGTTTTCTCTAAGGTCCCTTGGGGGACACAGGACCAAGGGTAAAGTTCCCTCCCACTGGAAGCATGACACTAGAAGAAAGACTCCTCCCCTATGGGCTTTACCCCTCCACACAGAGTAGAGGAAGACAGTTTTTCTAGTATTCTTTCTCCAGGAGGCAGAGACTCTGGCCCTAGGCCAGGTATTTCCTCAGTTGAGTAATATTGACTCAACAACCGGGAAGTTATAAGGGACAGGGAATTCCCTGAACCCTCCATGCGTCGTCCCTCTATGGTTTGTGTCCCGCAGCAAGATTCTAATAGAGGCTAAAGGAGTATCTGTATTACTCCTACAGGAAACCTAACTAATCCCCGGCTGAGGACTTCCACACCTTACACCTAAGCCAGAAGGCAGGTAAGGTCAAAAGTGCCCCTAATAATAATAATAATAATAAAAAATTTATATGGGGGTAAAGAGGCACTTTATCTAAGGGGAGTATAGCACTTAACATACTAGTGCTTAAATAGAAGGATCATATTCCTACAGCAGCCTGTCTTTTATCTCAGACAGACTGCAGGGGAAGACTGAAGAACTGTTTGTGTGAAGCATTCCCCTCTCCCTCCACCCTCTCTCCTCTGTCGCATAGCTTCCTGATCAAAGTAAATTAATACAGGAGGGATATAATTATATACAAGCCAATTTAAATAGGCTATTAATCAATTAACCATTACTCAGGGATTCTACCTTTTTAAAGGTATACTTCCCTTTTATGAAAAATTCCAATTTAAGTGCTGACCAACAATTACATTACAGACCACTAGTCAAAATTTTTGCCTGCATTAAGTGTTCTTCAAATTGTTAAGGGTTGGAACTGAATCCATTTACTATAAGTGTGCAGTCAACTTATAATGCAGAACATTCAGGAAACCTGTCAGACTGCTAGTGAATTAACTCCTGCCTGGGTTGAACAATTATCCCTGTCCTTACAGGGCATAGCAGAGCATTCATGCCCTTTCATTTTTTATAGAAAAAATGCTAATGTGTTATTCTTCCGACAGTAAAGGGCGACACAAATTTTCCGCTTTGTCTGTAATGTCAGAAATTTTTTCACCTATAGCTGAGGAGATTTATTTATCAGACAAGGCCTTGACTTCAGGTTTTTCTGAGGGAGAGATCTCAGAATCTCCCACAGCTGAAAATACATGGTCACACAATTCTTATGAGGCAGTTACTGACCTTATTCACAAAGTAATAACAGTGCTTAAACCCCTCTCAGAAGACAGACCCATCCAAAAATATTTTCATGCGACAGTGCAAACTGGGTTTTTTCCTGCCTATGAGCAGCTTGACCAAATAATACTAGGAGAATGGCAAAACCCAGAACAGCAGATTCAATCTTCATGCTGTTTTTCAAATCTATACCCATTCATTAGATTTATTAGATCTTTGGAGCACCCCTCCAGCAGTGGATGCTCCAATATCCAGACTGTCAAGACATTCCACAACTCCAATCTCTGATGCAGCATCATTCAAGGATGTTGCAGACAAAAGAATAAAAGGACTACTTAAATCTTTTTTCACAACTATTGAATCCTCTCTATGTTCTGTGTTTGGGTAGCTAGGGCATGGGTAGCTAGGGCATGTGAAAGATGGGTCTCTCAACTTTTATTGGCAATCAACTCTGTTTCCTTGAATATAGACCTTGTATTAACGCTTTCTCTCCAAGATGGTATAAACTATTTATGTGATGCGCTGATAGACTCAGCAAAAGTTTTGGCCAGAGCATCAGCTATGTCGGTAGCAATCAGACGCCAACTCTGGCTAAAACACTGGTCAGCTGAATTTTCTTCAAAAATGTTGCTCACTTCTATTCCTTTTAAAGGAAAACTTATTTTTGGTGAAGAATTGGTTAAGATCATTTCTCAGTCCACAGAAAGTAAGAATACTTTACCTCCAAAAAATAGACCTAAGAAAGGAGCTTTTGGAAGAAAAGGAAATTTATTTTGCTCTTGCTCCTTAACCAAGTCAAATTTTCATCCCTCGGGATCTTCCTCTCAAACAACAAAATCAAGAGCAAGAGCAAGATTTTCAACACCAATCCAAAAGACCATGGAATCCAAAGAAGTCACCCTCAGCTGGAGATAAACAATCCTCAACATGAAGATCAATCCATCTCAAAATTAACTTTCCAAGTTGGAGGCGTACTAGCTCATTTCAAAGAGGTATGGCTACAGTCAACGGATGACAGTTAAATGCAGAGTATAATTCTTAAAGGATATTCAGTAGAGTTTCTCTTACTTTGTGGGGGACACAGGAACACTGGGTAAAAGGTGCCTCCCACCAGGAAGTAGGACACTGCAAGGATCTGACAAGATTCTCCCACTTCCGTTTTATCCCTGCCTCTTCCCTTTCCCAGTTCAGTTTTCCTTCTGCAAAGGAGAGTTCTCAGAACAGACACCTTTAGTGAGGTTTGATGCAAGGATTATGTCGGTCAATGATTAGTACTGACACCTGGGGGTGACACCTGAAGTCGAACCTTCGAAATCCTGACTTCTACAAGTGAGCCCCCTACGCAGGATTTCCTACTAGATAACCTTTACCACTGGATCTGGGTATTCAGATGGACTGGCATAGCAGCGTACCCTGCCTCTCCTCCATGTGAGTGCAGTGTGCTAACAATGCATGATTTGGTGAGAGGGGTAAATACTACAATTCCCCTCTATCCTCTCACCCCATTTCTCCCTACTAAATAATCAGATACCCTTTGTAATTGTTTACATTACTTTAAAAAAAAAAAAAGTTTTCTTTAAGAGCATTATTACTGCCTGTTTTACTATTACTTCCTTTGTAATTCATCCTTTCCCTTTGTTCTGAACAGTTTTTCACTAAAGGCACTTTCCAGTCTCCCATTACAGTTTTACATTGCCTACTGTATATTCTTTCCTTTGTGCTCAGGCTCCCTATGAGGTCCTCTGACCTCTGAGTGAACTCACTAGCTTGAATGCTGTTGGCTACACTACTCTTTTCTGCTTGTAAATACTGATCCACTGCTTTTCACTAATAAGCTGCAGGGATCCACACTAAGATTTCTCTTAAAGAAAAGAGACAGCACACCCTATCTAATAAAGCAGCGGTTCTCAACCTTATTCGGCTGGCGACTCCAGCGCTGATGTCACCACGTCGCGACGTGATGCCGTTTCGGCCGAACGTCATCACATACGTGCGTCACATGGTGACGTTCGGCCAAAACGTCATCACGTTGTGCGTCTTATAAGAAGGGTTCCTGCGGGCACTTCCGGGTGCCGGAGCGGTTCTCGACCCCAGTGGGACGGACTCTCGACCCCCACCGGGGTCGCGACCCATAGGTTGAGAACCGCTATAATAGTGTGTTTTGGACGTGCAGTAATTCACTAAAGAAAACAGTGCTTCTTATTCAAGCTTGCCTTTACTACAGCGCCTTTAATTCTCTTAAAGAGACAGTACACCTTTTCCTAATAAATGTTGTTTAGATATGTGCAGTAATTTCTTTAAGGAAACAGTGCTTCTTAGTCAAGCTTGCCTTTCCTTCAGCAATTCCAGCAATTCTAATACTCTTAAAGAGACAGTAAACCAGGGGTCCCCAAACCTTTTACACAGGGGGCCAGTTCACTGCCCCTCAGACCGATGAAGGGCGAGACTTTAAAATAACCTATGAAAATCCATATGCACACTGCACATATCTTTATTTTAAAGGATACTTAAAGTCAAAAAATAAAAAACAAGTGTTAAAATACTTACCTTATACTGAGCCGATTGATTAGAGTCGCAGCATGAACTGTGCTGTAATTAGCCGGCTCCTGATGCTTCCCCCAACACCTTATGCACCGCACGCTGGCTGACACAGATGCCAGCGTGCAGCTCCTTCTTCTCCTTCCCCGGCCTCATACATCTTCAAGCTCATTGCTGGGAGCGTTCTCATTGGCCCCCGCATTGAACGTAATGATGTTTAAGCCCTGAAACACCCGAGGTGTAATGGGGCCAGTCAGCCAGCGCTGTGAAGAAGCATTGGGAGCCGGCTATTTACAGCACAGCTCATGCTGTGATTGTAATCAATTGGCTCAAGATAAAGTAAGTATTTTAACACTTGTTTTTATTTTTTGACTTTTTTAATTGTAATTTAAAGTAAAAAACAAAAAAACAAAACGGGAACAAATACAATATTGAAAAATGCACTTTGCTGCCTGCCTCACAATCCCCTCCCACACTGTGCTGCTTTCCCCCACAACTCCCCTCCCACACAACTCCCCTCCCACACTGTGCTGCCTTCCCCCACAACCCCCTCTCACACACACTGTGCTGCTTGCCCCACAGCCTCCATCTCACACTATGCTGCCTGCCCCACAACCCCCTCCATACTGCATGTCCTCTGAAGGGGGGGGGGGCGCTATTCTGGTGCTCTCCTACCTCCTCCCTACCTTGTACCAGGCCCGGCTCAGTCTGCTGTAGATTAGTATTACAGCGCTCCTCACTTCTTCCCCCACTGCTTCCTGATGATGTGCAGTAACATCATTAGTATGCGCCGGGGGTGGGACACAGGAGCGCTGTAATCTTTACAGCAGACTGAGCTGGGCCAGATACTAGGTAGGTAGCGATAGGGAAAAGGAGGGGGGCGAGCACCACGATTGCGCCCCCCTCCTGCAACTGCCTCTACATTCTGAAATCCCTCTTTGTGGCGTCAGGGTCTTCTCTACATCCCATTCTAGCTTCTGCATGGGCTAGTAGAGCTATAGAAGCATGGTCAGAATCTTTGACCCTGGGCATTCAGAATGGATCTTCTAGGTAGAGCATTTTGCAATCTGCTATCCTTATTCAGGAAGCAAGCTCATTCCCCTGAGGCATCCATAGATTCAGCAAAGGTAACATGTAGACCCTCAGCCCTGTCAGTGGCAGCTCAACACTCCCTTTGATTAAAGTCAGCAGACTCAAACTCCAAGAAGTCTCTTACTTCTCTTCCATTTAAAGGTAAGAGACTATTTTGGGAACAATTATAGACTATTATTTCTCAAGCGGTAAAGGAAAAAAACAAACACATTGCCCCCCCAAAAAAAATCAAGAACTTTAATGGACAACATTCAGAGGCAAACTGGCATCCAAACCCAGATTATCCAGGCAAGAACACAAAACTGCAGCCAAGTCATCTGCAGACAAACAGCAGTCTGCGTGACTCTTCATGATCATGATCCATGTAACTCCCTATTTGGACAACCTTCTCATAAAAGCGCCTTCTCACACAACAGCTCTTTGGCCAATACAGACTGTAATACCAATACTGCAAAACTTAGGTTTCATAACCAATCTTCAAAAGTCTTCTCTGCATCCCAGCCAACTAGGTTTTTCCTGGGTGTACTTTTCATTAACAAGCTCCACAGAGTTTTCCTTTCCCCAGAAAGGGGTAAAAGGGACACGAACAGCGTTCCAAGACTTTTTAATGCCAAACTTTTCCATCAGTGCTCCTTTGCATGCACATTCTAGGTCTCATGGTGTCTACCATAGAGATGGTACCTTACGCTCAACTTCACCGTCGCCCCCTCCAAAGGCAAATTCTGTATTACTAGAGGGGAGGAGATCTCTTTCAACAGATTATCTCCACCCCCCGTCTACTCAGGACCCGCTCTTCCCTAGCCTGGTGGCTTCTTCCCAAACACCTCACTCAGGGCTGCTCCATTGCAGAATCAGCATAGCAGGTTACCACCACTGATGCCAGTTTATCATGCTGGGGTGCAGCTTTGCAGGGCCTCTCAGCCAGGGAAAATGGTCTCCTTAAGAAGAGAATCTGAATATTAACATCCCAAAACTCATATCAGTGGATCTAACTTTACTGACGTGGTCTCCAGCTCTTCGCAACTGTCCAGTCCAGATCTAATCCAAAAATGACACTACAGTGGCATACATCAATTATCAGGAGCAAGGAGCAAAGCAGTGTTGAGAGGTAGCAAAAATTTTACCATGGGTCAAGGACTCTGTTCCCTAGATCTCAGCGGTGTTCATACCAGGTTTGCTAAACGGAGAAGCACATTCCTCAGTTGTCATTCTCTAGACCCAGGAAAATGGGAACTTCATCCAGAGGTCTTTTCATAGATCACACAACTGTGGGGTCTCCCCCAGGTGGATCTCATAGCAACAAGGAACAACTGCAAAGTTCCAAGTTTCCTAGCCAGAGTCAGGGAACCTCTGGGAGAATGAATAGATGCAATGACATGCATATGTTCCTGTACCGTAGCATACATCTTTCCTCCAATCGCCATGATTCCTCTGGTGCAGTAGAAGTTCAAGAGAGATATCTGCCCAGCTAAACTAATAGCTCCTCACTGGCCCAGAAGAGCATAGTTTGCAACTCCGACAGCCATGTCCCAGAAGAGTTCCATTCGCCTTCAAACCATGCCAGACCTTCTTCGTCAGGGTCTCATCCTACACTCCAACCCAGATCTTTTCCCCTACACGGCATGGTTCCGGAAGCCAAGATCCTGAGAGGAGGTTTCTCAGAGGAGGTTATTGCCACTGTTATTAAGGCTCGTAAGTCTTACTCATCCCGTATCTAAAATAGAACTTGGTCTACTTTCCTTTCATTCTGTTCAAGAAGCAATTGGGACCTGGAAAAGATTCAATCTTCCCATGATGCTAGCTTTTCTCCAACAAGGACTGGATAAGGACCTTACCCTACATTTCTCGTTCTCAGAACTTCTATTTTACAGGACTGTTTGGTATGTCCCCTGGTCCTGTGTCCCCAAGAGACCTTGGAGAAAAGGAGATTTTTTTACTCACCGACAAGTATTTCTCTTTGAGTCTCTTGGGGGACATACGTTACCCACCCTACGTCTCAACATGTTCTTTTCTGTACAGATTCATTGTGTTCCTTTTGTTGGAATTTCATACTATTTTTATGTAGTTCATATTTGACAGTTCAGAATAATAAATCTTTGTTACAAACTGACTTCCTCTTCTCTGTGTGGAGGGGTAAAGCCCATAGGGGAGTAGTCTTTCTTCTAGTTGCCTGCCTCCAGTGGGAGGGAACTTTACTCCTGGTACTGTGACCCCCCCCCACAAGATACTCGAAAAGAAAGATTTATCAGTGAGTAAAAAATCTCCTTTTACACACACACTTTTATGTGCAAACAGCTACAAACTGCCTGACTCAGAGCCCCATTGACTACTTGTTCCATTGTTAATGACTGCTTCCTGTTTATTAAGCCAAAACACTTACTCGCTGAACAGATAGTGGTCACAGATGGTAAGACTCTACTTGCCAGACTTAGCTCCTGCTAGTCTAGGTGTTTTGCTGCCACATGGTTCTCTGCAGCTACAAAAGTACTAGAACACATCCCCATTGAGTTTACTTGTAGCAATGAACATACCATTCAGAGCTACTGACATAAGCATTTTATCACTCAAAAATGCCTGTCTCAAAATTTTGAAGAGTGCTCTGGTGGTTACAAGTAAGGTCAGAGGGAGTTGTTTCTGCAGAAAACAGTGTGGATTCAAAACTTCAAATGTAGCATTTGCTAAAATGCCCTTCATGAAGCAGAGCAGTTTTAGATCTCAGGGTTTGCTGGGTCAATCCCTTGTTCTATCACATGAAAAATTATCTTGTTTTGAACCAATATTTATTTACATTTTTACCTTGTACCTTGGCTTATATTTTAAAATGCTGCATGTAAGTAAGCAGTTATTCACCTTAAACCAGCATATAGGGAAATATGTAAAATATTGCTGATGCTAGAGCTGCTAAACTATATCTGGTTATTAATGCCTTGTGTATATTACAAAACTGATCTAGTTTATTAGTGTTCTGTAAATGATACAATAAAATACTTTTGCAAAATGGAACAGACATTAAACTTGCTGGCATAACTGCTTTATTAATTAAGATTTAGCCAAAAATGAAACAGAAAAATGAAATAGGTGTTTGAACCTATGTCATCTAGCTTAGTTATTTTTGGCGGCAGGTGTGAGGCTGCAGAACTGAAGCAGAAGTTGCCTGTTGGAGTGCTGAAGAAAGATGCTCTGTCACAAGAAGAGAAAAAAAGGCAAATAACAGAAAAAATCCGACACCAGCAAGAAAAGCTAGAGGCTTTGCAGGTTAGAAAAGTGGAAAACTGGTAAAAAAAAATGTTTGGAAAAATAGCAAGCACTGCCATCAAATGCAGTGAATTATGTGTTATTTGTATTGAAGAGGAAAAATACCATTTGGATAGGCATGGCTGTTATTCACACACAGTAATTGTAACGATGCTGGGTTATTGATTGTTTATAGCTTTTTGTTTATTGTGTTTTTTTGTGGATTGCACCCATCTTTTAACTTAGGAAACTGATATCTGCCCTGCATATTGTTTTCACTGGAACTTTTAAATAATAAATACTTATAAAGTGCTCCAGAAACAAAGTCCCTTTAAGTGTTAGCAAAGAATAAAAGACTTGGTCTAAACATATTAGTTGCTGTATTTATTTATTTACATATTCTTAGAAAACCTAACTTATTATTAACCTTCGTAAACAAAATATGCCAAATGATTTTGTCTTCATCTACTTAAAAGTTATGTGTTTCTAATTTATGGACAATTATAGATACAGTTGAAACCAGAAGTTTACATACATTATATAAAAAGTCACATATGCCGTGTTTCTCATTATCTGATATGAAATCAGAATAAACCTTACCTGTTTTTAGGTCAATTAGGATTACCAAAATTATTTATATTTGCCAAATGCAGAGAATTTTTTCAGCCATTTTTAATACTTTCTGCAAAGTGAAATGTTTACATACATTTCATTAGTATTTGGTAGCATTGCCCTTAAACTGTATGACTTGGGTCAAACATTTTTGAAATCCTTCTACAAGCTTCTCACAATGTTTCGTGGGAATTTTGGCCCATTCCTCCTAAAAGAACTGGCATAACTGAGCCATGTTTGTAGGTCTCCTTGCTCACACCTGCCTTTCTAGCTCTACCCATACATTTTCAATAGGATTGAGATCAGCGTTTTGTGATGGCCACTCCAAAACATTGACTTGGTTATCCTTAAGCTACTTTGTAACCAGTTTGGCAGTATGCTTCGGGTCATTTTACTTTTGAAAGACCCATTTCTGCCCAAGCTTTCACTTCCTGGCTGATGTCTTGAGATGTTGCTTCAGTATTGCCACATAATATTCTTTTCTCATGATGCCATCTATTTTGGGAAGAGCACCAGTCCCTCCTGCAACAAAACAACACCACAACATGATGCTGTCACCCCTGTGTTTCCCAGTTGGGATGGTGTTCTTAGGATGCCAAGATTCTCCCTTTTTCCTCCAAACATAACAATGGTCATTATGGCCAAACAGTTCAGATTTAGTTTCATCAGACCAAAGCACGTGTCCAAAAAATGTAGGGTTTTGTTCCTGTGTGCATTTGCAAACATTAATCTGGCTTTTATATGTTTCTTCTGGAGTAATGGCTTCTTCTTGGCAGAGTGGCCTATTGAGCCTAAGAACACCATCCCAACAGTGAAACACGGGGGTTCTGATTTCATGTCAGATAGTGAGAAAAACAGGCATATGTGTCCGTTTATATTGTATGTAAACTTCTGGTTTCAACTGTAACTATGTCTTATGTGTTTAGCACATATTCCTTCATGGAAATGACTAATGCTTAGTTTTTGCCTTTGACTCAATACAAGAAATGATTTTATTAAAACAACTATTGTTCCTTTTAAACAAAAGAAGATGAAAAATTATACATGTACTCTGAGATAAAGTTGTATTTTATGATGTGTAAAAACCTATGCCCACCTTGCGTACTTTTTTGGGTACAAATGTTTTTATTGGTCTGTAGACAGCTGTTTTTGTTTTTTTATTTTAAATATTTAATTAGAGTTAAATATAGTCTTGTCTTTTGTGGAATTAATGTTAGAAAGACCCTGACATCTGAAGAAAACAAGAGCATTGCTATAAAGTTTAAAACAACCATGTTGTTTTTCATTTAGAGCAGAGATGCCCAAAGTTTTTTGGCCTGGGGGCCATATAAATTTGCAAAAAGCATGTTACGGGCCGCTTCAATGTCGCAACAAATTTTAAAGTTACAACTGTGACAATTTTACATAGTAAAGTTGCGACTGTGACAATATTCTCATTATCTGTTCTCAAATAGTCTCGTAGTACTTGTGTGCCAGCTTGTTGTGAGATGATTCCGAGGGACTGCTTGCACCTCTGCCCTCTTGTCTTTGGTGCGGTGCTCAGTATAATGTGGCTAACTGCCCGCCTCCTGGAAGTCTCCTGTCGCCGGAGCTCCTGCGATATGTGACTTTATTTAGATAAAGTCGCATATCACAGGAGCTCTGGTGGTACGAGACTTCTGGGAGGCGGGCACATAGCCGCAATATACTGAGTTCCACACCAAAGACCAGCAGAACCAATGCGGGCCGGATAGCTATGCTCCCAGCCCGCGGGATGTAGGTTGTGCAGCACTGATTTAGAGAGGAAAATCCCAGTAGGAAAAATTGGGAAGAAAAACTAAATCCCACAAATTTTTCATTCTCTTTCAGATATGGTCTTTAAAATGCCTCCAGAAATTGTTTGCCTAATAATTTCAAATATAGGCAAATAAAATATTGCTTAATTACTGCCTCTTTGTTTTGATTTGCAGAAAGTGACTCCTGTACTTTCCAGCTCAGACCTTAAAAAACTTCCTTTAGAGGTAACCACACACCTCGTAGAGGTTAGACTTACTCTTGTTGTTATCATTTTCACGCAATCCATAGCATATTTCTTTTACTGACATTTCCTTTGTTTACATTCAGGCTACTGTGTCCACAAGCCGTCCACGACCACGGTCACCTCCCTTGCCTGCAGTGCTGAAAGATGTTATAACTCCGGCACCACATAGTAGCAACATAGACAAGAAGCCAGAGACAATAAAAGCTACTTCACTCTCCAGTGAGCTAGCTAGTATTTCCAAACCTAAAATTCAAACTCCTATTAAAACAAATGACACTACAAAGCTTGCTCGCAAATCTGTTCCAGTTGTGAAAACTTCAACTCCTCCTCCACTACCATCCCAGTCAACTCGTCTTGTGAGATCAATTCCAGCTTCATCACCCAGTTTAAAAAATACCAAGAATATATTGGTAAAGAAACAAACTTCAAGCAAGACTCCTCTAGTAAGACGTCTATTTTCCCTTTTAAGTTTTTCATTAAAGTGTAGCATTACTAATATTTGTGCATAAACATAACCTTCCCTCTAAGTCTAAATCCATGACTTTATGCACAGAATTCTGTGCATTTGCTCTCAAAACTGGGACGTGCTTTTAGCAGACACAAAAAAAATATAATGTCCACATAAACCTTTCATGGGAGAACTGGGTCACAAATACAAGACCATTCAGGAACCTTTTTCATGGGAAACTTATTTCATGTTTTGAAGAAGATAAAACATGTGGCAATGTGCTCTGTATGTTTGTGTGACTAGTTTAGCTAAATTGGCAAAGCCTAAAGATGTGTGCACCTTTTAATCTGCAAACTAGGAATACTATATATATATATATATATATAT
>WMED01014075.1:0-14166 GCA_019650415.1 Pipa parva | reverse complement strand
GCCTTCCCACCCAAAACTCTTCAGCCACTCCTAAACCCTGGGCCCAAACTCCAGTTAAACAAAACTGACAGTTTAACCCTGTCAATCTCTACTTTTCCCAGGGTCTTATGCCATTTTTGACAGGAGTCTAAATGGCACATATACTCCATCTATCACCTTCCCACAGACCTGCTTACAACATATATTACTTAGATTGTAAGCTCCTTGGGGCAGGGACCTCCAACCTCTTGTGTCAGTCACAACCTAGCACTTAATCTGATGTATCCTTGTAATATTTTACTTTTATTGTTTTAATGCACTTTTCTCTTGTTTGTATTGTACTTGTATCGCTGAATAGTACAGCGCTGCGTAAATTTGTGGCGCTTTATAAATAAAATTATACATACATATTATTTTTGTATTTACTCATTTTTATATAGCAGTGATATATTATGCAGCGCTTTGCTGAGAATTATCATTCACTTCAGTCTCTGCCCCATGGAGCTTACAATGTAGTTTTCTCTTTTCAGTCACACACACGGGGGTTATTCACTAAGGTGCGAATTCGACTGTAGAATTCGTAAACAGCGGATTCCCATAGTAAATCCGCTACAATTTCCCCATTGTAAAGTCGCAACAATTTTTTAAAGTTATGATTGCTACAATTTTCCCATAATAAAGTCGCAACTGCAACAATATTCTCATTATAAAAATGCAACTGCGACAATAGCAGCCTATTGCAACTGTCTTTATCTGGCGAATTCGCGCCTATACGCAACAATTTTGACTTTAGTTAATAACCCCCACAGACAGACACAGATGTATATTTTTGGACTGTGGGAGGAAACCGAAGTGCCCGGTGGAAACCCACGCAGGTGCGGGGAGAACATACAAACAAACAAACAAACAATATATAGCAAAAAATCCAAGCACACCACATTAAATAATCATATGCCCAGGTGCTGTCCTAAAATTGCTAAACAAATATAAAGCAAAACAAGTTGGCAAGCACTTCTGGGTCTTGAAAATAGTTAAAACATCAAAACATTTTATTAACCCCTAATTTAAAAATACAAATTAATGCATAAAGTGCAAAATACATAAGGTGAGCATCCAATACACTGCAATGAGCTGACTGTGACATCATGGCCAGTCAAACAGCTGTTAGCATCCATAGCAACAAACAGTAATTGGATCTCAAGCATGCTCAGAGGGTGAGACATAAACTCTCCACCTAAACAGAACAGGAAGTACACAAAGTGTAGGACTAAAACTACAGAATATATGGAAACTTAAACCAAAAGTACTTAGAGTCTTAAAGGGGCATGCATCCAAAACCAATTTAAAGACAAAGTTAGAAAAAATTAGAAATTTTTTTTACATTGTACATTTTGTACACTTTCCTTGTCCTTAGAGACTATCAATATGGTCTTTATTATATTATTTTAAGGGTTGTGCAGGTGTTGGCTGTATGGAGTAAGAGGCAGTGGTACGAGTCCACAGGGACTTAGTGCAAGCTATGCCTATGGTGCGGAGTCTAAGGTAGACCCTGGATTTCACCATTGACCCTCACAAGGGGATGTGGGCTTCACCACAGGGAATACCCAGGTCACAGCTCCTAGGCTAGCTGTCCTCTTGTGGATGAGAAGAGAGTGGTCAGACGGAGTTCCAAGGTCAGGACCGGCAGCAAGAATCATAGTTGAAATACCGGCCGAAGGTCAGGGCAGGCAACGAGAGTTGAAGCTGAGAAACAAGCCAATAGTCGGGGCAGGCAGAAAACAAACGAAGTCCAGGAACAATCCAAAGTCAAAACCAGAACAGACAAAATGAGCAGTGAGCAGTAGTCAGGAGCCACAGAATGAACTGGAAGATTCTATATTCGGACACAGAATGAACTGAGCGACTGCCTTATAAAAGCCCTAAGGTGGGAAAACTGCACGCTGGAAATGACGCAATCATGGTATGACCGTTATGCATTTTCATGACCACGATGGAAGCGTCTTACCACAACAGAAGCGCAACTGTGTCTTTACACGAACGTGACAGAAGCGCGACAGCTTTTTTTTGCAACTGCAATGGAACCACATGCGAACTCCGAAAGATCTGATAAGTGCCTTTCCTGACAATTATGTAGTAGTTTACAGTGTATTACGCACTATATATATTATCATATACTATTTACATTTACATATATGTTTTGTGCTATGACCATACTGATAGTGGCTATTATATCTTTTAATTTGTGTTTTTCTGCATGGTTTCTAATTTTTTCTAACTTTGCCTTTAAGCTGGTTTTGGATGCATGCCCCTTTAAGATTTTATAAGTACTTATTATTTTAGTTTCCATATATTCTGTAGTTTTAGCCCTACACTTTGTGCACTTCCTGTTTTGTTTGGGTGGAGAGTTTGTGTCTCACCCTCTCAGCATGCTTGAGATCCAATTACTGCTTGTTGTTCTGAATGCCAATTTCTGTTTGGACTGGTCGTGATGTCACTTCCAGTCCACAGTCAGCTCATTGCAGTGTATTGAACAGTCACCTTGTACCTCCAGTGTGTACTTGTTTTTTTACCATTGGGTGAGTGTTTTATAAATGCGCCATTTTTTAAGAGGACACGGCTTATTTTTTTTTTTTTTGCCTTTGAGCAGCTGTGATTAAGGCCTGAATAATATGTATTTCTAAATTATGAGTTGATAAAATTTTTTGTTGTTTTAGCTATTTTCTAGACCCAGGAGTATTTGCCAGCGTTTTTTGCTTATATACACACGTGCACACACATACAATACTAAATACAGCAAGAAGTTATTATACTGAGATAATGGACTACTGAAAGCATTTGTAAATATACTGCAGCATAAAGCAATCAGGTGTTGTAAATACTGCTAGGAATAGATTGCAGCTGACCTGGGGGGAAGGGGGGGGATGTTGGAATTTAGTGTCGCAGAGACAATTACAGCTTTAAAGCACATACAAGAAATACATACTTTACCATTATATAAAGATATGGTACGACAGAAATCCAAGATCCACATTGAGCCCTGTATTTTTGGTATTAAAATGCATTATCATTTTGAGTTCAAAAGTTTTTACTTCTTGTGTGTCTTTACAGTTCCCTTTGAGTATTTTGATTGTTAGATTATTAATTGTGTGATTGCACATTCCAACTGGAGTGCACGATTCTTCATTATTAGGAGGGTGAATTTATTGTCTATGCAGGTTCATCCTCCTGTGCAGTTTTTGGCTAGTTTCTCCAATGTAGCAGCCATTCTCACATGCAGTACACTGTATCATGTACACTGTATCATGTACACTACATTGCTACACTGTATCATGTACACTACATTGCTACACTGTATCATGTACACTACATTGGCAGTGGTGCAATATATAAATGAGTATTGCAACATCTATAGAAAATCTCTATATAATAAGAAGCTTGTTTATCTAAACTGAGTGTTAGTCCAATTAAAAAGGTATCACCAAAAACTGCAATATATATATATATATATATATATATATATATATATATATATATATATATATATATTTTCGACTTGCTGGTGCTTATGCTTTCTTGTTCTGCCTTTTCCATGAGAAATCTGTAAACCCATAGAGTTTTTATTTATTTGTTTTTTTTTTTACCATTGTGTTTGCTTGGTTTATATTGTTTGGCTTTTATCGAAGTAATTGTTTAACTTTTTATAGTAATTGCACTGAAGGACGGAATGCTTAGCCTACATTAATGAGTGGGTGTTTCCCGGTGCGTTTGTTAGGTACTATTTAAGGTCTTGTACAATTTTATTCTGTAATCCTGCCAGTGGTTTTGTATATTTTTGCCTTGATCTTGCACATTTTAAATAAATGTCCCTGCTGTATATATTAGACCTGTTACTCCAGAATTTTGTGACTGTGTAAAAACTGGGCATGTCTATATAGTTTACAAAAATGGTGGCTACTATTATCCCTCTACATTCTGGCAGTAGTGTAGTCTATGCGTTATGTTCAGTAACTGAAATAAAGTTGAGGATTTTGATAAAACTAGAAGAATAGAATAGTAAAAAATTCAGTAACAAATTTTTAGATAAGCAAAAAAAAAAAAAAAAAAAAAAAAAAAAAAAAAAAAAATCATGTTCTAGGTTCCCCCGGTGGTTCCAGAAATATATAATCTGTTCTGCAAGTTATAATTAATCTTCACTTGCATTTACAGAAAGTCCAAAACCACATGATAGACTGAGGGACTGATATTTGCTATGGGATCTATTTTTTTTTTTTTTTTTGTTAAGTAATAGAAAGCAAAATAAGTGTCAGTTCCACTTTATAAAGGCCGTAATGCTATTAGTAGTTTTTAAAAGTTCAGAGACTGTGATTGTACTAGGGTCTACCATGTTACTGTATATGATAGAATTTATAAACATAGAACTTAAGCTGGTGTGTGCTGACGGGCCAACAGGGGTCACTTTTGTGTGCTGCAGATAGATGGGGACCAGCCCAAAGGAGGGCAAAGTACTTTAAGAAATAAGTTAATTTAATTTAATTCAGGGGAATTTATCAAAGTCATTTGTAGGGACAATGAATGTTGTCTCACCTGCCTTTTGTTTGTAAACCTTCCCTGCTGCCTGCCTGTTAACCTTCTAGCGAGTTTGTGTGCAAACTCCTAGGACACCTGGCTGAGGGCCAAAAAAGCTACACTGTCTGGCATAAAGGGTTAAAACTGCTGCACAATTATTCCTCCGTTAACATAGAGCTAGAGTAGGGGAATTTATTGTATTGAAAGCCAACCTCTGAATGTTTGCTGTAGGTTACTAGAGCTGGGTAACAACTGCCCCAGTGGTGAATTCCCCAGGTAGGACTGTTTAAATTTTTACAAATCTATTAAATCTATAGCATGCTTTCTTTAGGAGAAAGTGTGGGGTGCGCTATTTACTTATTGTAAACCATACAGTGGGAGTGTTGGCCTTATATAGAGGGTTGAAGTGAATGCTACTGTACAGGTGCTACATTCTGCACATAGGTCTCCAATTAACATATTTGGGAGCTGTAACAGTTGCAAGTATAGGAAAAAATGTTGTGAACAGTTCATGAGAAGAACATCAAACTGTTATTAAATGCATGTGTTTTAAAGTACATTTTCCCAAAACAACTAAAATAAGTAACAAATTCAACTTTCTATTTACATTTTTGTTCCATATGTTTGATTTATAAACATTTCCTCTGAACCACATTTACATCTCACTACATCTGATTTTTCTCTTGTGCTTTCCAAGGAATTCAGTTGTCTGACATTTCCAAATGTTGAGATATGTCTCAACAGCTTTAAACTGTTCTAAGCAGGTTGATAAAATTATTTCATTTGATGCCTAAGCAGGTAAGCTCAATCTAGTGATACTCCAAGCCTTTCTGTTTCCAAATCTGGTGACCAAAACCTACTGCACTAAATCTTCTACCACTCCTCTTCAAATTTGTACAAATTAAACCTGGTAGTGATTAGTCAGTTACAGATGAAGATTATGCTATAAACATCCCGCATTGTGTACTCAGACCAATCAAACTGTGGCAAACACTTTACAGAACTTAAAGGAACAGTTTAGGCACCAACAGTTATTTGCTGTCTGTTTGGCACTGTTAAATAAATGCTTTCTGTTATATAAATTTATTTTTTTATTTCTACCCTTTACAATTTGGCACCAGTTTGTTACTGAAGCTCCTTCCCTCTCTCAGCCACTTCCTGTTCAGCAGTTCAGTTTGGAATGTTGAGTTAAGGAATTGATGGACAGGCTGGATGATGCTAAATAACCAATTAGAATCTTTAAACTGTCATCCACCTTTTTTTTTTTAATTTTGAAAGGTGTAGTTAACCCAGCACAAGCAATTGTTAAAGAAAGGGCTGAAATAATTTACTTTATTTTTATCTGGATTTTGGGGGTTATTCACTAAGGTGTGAATTTGACTGTCAAATTCACAAACAATGGATTCCCGTAGCAAATCTGCTACAATTTCCCCATAGTAAAGTAGCGACAATCTATCCATAGGAAAGTCGCGACAATCTTCCCATAGCAAAGACGCAACTGTGACAGTAGCAGCCTATTGTGACTGAATTTATCTGGCGAATTCGCACCTATACGCAACAGTTCGGACTTTAATGAATAACCCCCTTGCTATGGACAGCTTACACCATTAGCTGTAAGTATTGTAACTGCCCATGGTAATTCATTAACTATTAATTTTGACCTTCCTGAGATGCCGTTGTGTCAGTGACACAAGAATCCAACCAGGAAGTAAACACAGAAGGAGCTGTGTACTGTTACACAGATGGAACAATTCCTTTGCTCACATAAAAGACTAAGTATATTAGAAAAATATAGTCTTTTTTTTTTTTTTCCTCCAATGCTGGTGAATAATTTTCAAGATCTTAAGTTATCAAATAGACATACATGTACAATATCTCTATCAATGTGTTCACATTCTTTTTATGGGATTTCTCATTTACAAGGTATGCATTCCTTTCTGATTTATCATTATACACATTCCACATTTGATGTAATGAAATTCATACATCTTTCATTGTTCTGTTTTCACATTTCAGTGATTTTTTTTTTTTTTAAATGATCTTAGTGACTTTGCAATATTTTGTTTTAGTTATTTCATTCCACCCAAGTAAATCAGATATTATCGATAACGTCCTCAATCCATTGTTTTACACCTAAATGTAGTTATTTATAGTTACTGTAGTTTCCTCTGTCTTTTCTGTAGTGTAAATGATTTTTATAGGTTTCCTCATCAATGACTAATATTAATGTCAAGAAAATATAAAGACCCTGCTGTATACATGAAAATGAATTTCACTTCATTTAAACTTCATAACCAGCACTTTTTTTGTATTGCTGAAGAACTCCAACATGTCTGTGGTAATCCAAATTACAATGACACTGCTTAGTAGTATATGGCTCTCATACCAACTATATAGTTGGGTCATTTAAACAAATATAATACAAATAGGAACAATGAATAGACTTTTGTACACTACGTGCCTAAAATATTATATGTTCAACTTCTATAAAATAAAATACAGAATTTTTTTATTTTTTTTTATCAGCTTATTCCTTTTTATTAATACAGGGTCATTTGGAGGGAAGAGTGGTTGGTTGTACAGGGTACCATGCTGTAGGAGGTGCTGCACAATCCAGTTTACCACCAGTGCTTCCAGCTTTCATGGTCCTTCTGTCCTCCCATTTGCAGAACTGTCTGCCATCTTAGGTGTCCGACTTTCTGTGGAAAGCCTGGGGGATGCAGGGAAAGAGGGTGTTGGGGCCCATAAGGGGATTTCCTAAGACGCCTAGGGAAACATACTGGCTTGAAGCTAGTCTCAATAGGTGAACAACATACACAAATGTTGCACTGGTTTTATTGTTTTAACCCATAAAGCATAATATGAGATTGTGTGTTGTCCAATGAATAATTCTGAGAAGCAAACTGGTGCTCTAGCATTTTCTGTGTTTTTTTGTTGTTGTAATGTATAGTAGATTACCAATTGAAAAACCTCTACTCAAATATGAAAAACATAAAAAGCTTTTATATTTGTAAAGGGGGGAGACTTTGCTTGTTCCTTCTCTACCAACAAGTAGGCTGTTCTGTCCAGCAAAGATTATTATGCTGTGTTAAAAGCATTGTGTTAGGTTACTATGCTATGCAGGGTAGTTAGAGCTCCATCTACTGGCAGCATTTAGCATAGATATACAGTGGTACCTTGAGATACTAATTTAATTCGTTCCGTGACCGAGATTGTAACTCAAGACAGTTTGTATCTCAAACCAATTATCCCTTTTTAAAATAATACATATGAAATGAATCCTTTCCGGCCAAAACAGCTCGTATCTCAAATTTCAGCTTGTATCTCAAACAGGAAAATGGTCCGAATCACAACTCGTATCTCAAGAAATTTGTATGCCAAGTTGTTCGTATCTCGAGGTACCACTGTACTTGTAAAAGTAAGACACATTGTATTATGGGTAGAACAAAGCCCACTGGGAGCCAGATCAGTCTGAATCAGGAAGTTTCCAACAGCTCTTACATGTTACATGCTCCTGCATTAGAAAATTCACTACCCCTGGACAAAGTATATCTGTTTTACCATACAACTTCCATAATCAATCACTTAAACAACTTTTCATAACTGCACAATCATATACTTTTGTATTTGTGTTGTTAACCAATAAACAAGTTAGACTACAGAAAACGGTCTGCTTATTTTGGAACAGAAAAGGTTTATGCTGTATGTCAGACTGCACACAGTGAGAACGTGTAAGAAGACAGAGCACAGGCCCTCATTGGCTTTGTGGCTTAGATTTCAGATGGTATTATAGCCGATATAGGGAGTGTTTATTTAATTTTCACATTGTTTTAAATGAGACTTATATAAGATGGCAGGAAATGGTATGTTTTAATGTTAATTTTAGCAAAACTAGTTATCAGTATACACTGAAACAGTACAGTAACAATGTATAGGAAAAGTTTGATAGGATTATTTCAAGGATAACTCTATATTTAATATATATATATATATATATATATATATATATATATATATATATATATATATGTAAGTCAAGTTTTTCTCAAAGTATGTAAATATATGTATTTACCTTTTTTCTCTGTGACCTACTTGAGTTTATTGTTTGCTGCCCCAGCTAGGCATCTAGACTGATTGGTACTGTGAAATATCTGTGTAGCAGAAGGTCCAGCCCCACACTATTTACAAGTTAAAATGGCACCGAGCATTAATTGGTGTCACATAGCAGTGGTATGAAAAGCTTCTATATGACCAACTTCTAATCAACACTTCTATGCCATTTTAGATTTTAAGTAGTGTGGGCTGGTGTGTCTGTTTACACAGTGTACAGGTAGAGACCCATAGCAGTCACAAAATGTACATTCATATTAAAAAATGTTTATTTTATTTTGTATTCATTTTTCAATATCTGATTTTGATGTATTCATGTACTTGAGGAAAAAAATGGGCCAATTAAAGTAACTTGGATTTCCTGGAAGAAAGGAAGGAAGTTG
This sequence comes from Pipa parva, assembly GCA_019650415.1. NCBI lineage: Eukaryota > Metazoa > Chordata > Amphibia > Anura > Pipidae > Pipa > Pipa parva. Next base: position 5,128 of record WMED01014075.1, on the reverse strand, counting down.
ATTATTACGTATGTATGGATTTACAGTAGATTGAGTGATGTTTGGCACTTGATTCCTGACCTTGTGAGAGAGACTATTCAGCTCTGATAAAATAACTTTGACTGCATTTGAGTTACATTATGGTATACTGAGAACCACTTGAGGCACTTAAATGCAAACCAAGGGAGAAATCTGCATCATAACTTTTGATAACATCAAACTTACTTTTGTTTGCCAAGGTGCCATATAGGTGTCCACTTTTAGCTTACGGTATCTTACCAAATAAAAAAACAAATAGCTGTTGTTGTACTATAAGCTGACAAAGAGCACAGGGGGCTTGAAACATTGTTGTATTGCTCATTGCCATATGTGGAAATAAAGGCAAATAATTTAAAGGAGAGTGCTGACTCTCCTTTAAATTATTTGTGCGTTAGTCCCTAATCAGGGCACGATGTTGTTGGACTGTAACACTTATGAGCTGTTGTAATAAGCCCTATACATAAGGCACATCAGTTTTAGCCTAAATCTTTGAGGTTTTTCTGACGCTTTAGTTGCCCTTTAAGGTATGCTTTTTGAAAATCTCATTACATTTAATTTTACACATTTCTTTTTTGAGTGTACTGCATTTGGTGTTCAGCACTAAGCATGAATCATTTCACCCTTTTACATCTAACTTTTAACTATCTGAAAAATGTCAAAAATGTCACTTTATGCACAAAAAAATGACACTTTATTAAATCAAGTCTAGTTAAATATGAATTTTATTCTTAGTTCTGTGAACTATGATCTTTGATTTTTTTCAGTGTCATTTAATAAAATGTATGTTAAATTATATTGACCTTCATATTTTAGCAAAGCATACCTTTATTGTACTTTGTATCAAGACATATACCTAAATTTCCAGTAGAGAAGCAAAGCAAGTTGGGGTTCAGAGAAGCTGAGGGACCCACTGATAATTTACTCCACCCACAGTGGTCTGTTCAAATATTCAACAGAACACTTCAATTTATATGCAGTTACTGTCAGGTGGGCCAAAGCTTATTTGCATATATTTCTTTAGAATTGTTTGTATTAGATAATATTAATTACTAACTTTTAGAGGCTTAACAACATGGGTCCCATTCCTCTATGGAGTCCATCTACTCTTCTGCACTTCTGCCTTCAGACTTGCCCTTTGCAGGTTCAACTTCCCAGTGGCCTTTTCTGAACCAGGTAATGTTGGATTTTTTTAGGGAGTGTGAACACATATCTTTTGGTTTTCTATAACTTAATTTTTTCCCAAAAATTTTTAGGAGCAGATTCATGAACTGGTTAAGAAATCAAAAATGCAAAAACATTTGTACAAAATTCTTTTTTTTTTTGTGAATGTATTTATTATGATTAGTATACTTCTTTTGTATGAATTATCATCATCTGTCAACACAATGCAAAAAGAATAAACTTCCTATGAGATTAGTCGCGTGAACATACCACTTCCTAGCAAGTCTATCCGTGTAATGTGTAGGAAGGTAAGCCTGAAATGTGAAAGTGTTACCCATATGCAGATGTAGCAAAGCTGATTGTTTCATTAAAGGAACACTCTGGCCAAAATTGGAAAAAATGCATGTGTTAGTAAATACGAATTATTAACTTTTATTAAATGCATTTTATTTTCAATTTTGCCCCTAAAATGGAATATCTTACCTATTTAGAAACACTTCTGTGTTTATGATTCCATCTTCATCTGTGCCTCCGATTCTAAGGTGTCCTGGAGCAGAAACTCTTCACAGCCGCGATCCTCTCCTTTCAGCGTGCAGCCCAGCTCCAGCATCTCCTAATAGTCACATGGGAGAACAGCGCATCATCAACCCGTCTCCCCTTGATGATGCGCCACTCTCCCATTAGGAGATGTTGGCGCCGGGCTCCACACTGAAAGGAGAGGATCGTGGCTGTGAAGAGTTTCTGCTCCAGGACACCTTAGAGTCGGTGGCACAGATAAAGATGGAGTCGTAAACACAGAAGTGTTTCTAAACAGGTAAGATATTTCATTTTAGGGGCACAATTGAGAATAAAATGCATTTTAATAAAAGTTAGTAATTCGTATTTGCTAACGCATGCATTTTTTTTTTCAATTTTGTCCGGAGTGTTCCTTTAATCATTTATTTCTGTTACATGTTTAGACAATGGGAATTAAAGACAATCCAGTAAACGTACCTTCAGCCCTGTAGAAACATTACTGATAAAACATAGTGATATCCAGGTGAATTGAGTCAAATGACACAAAATAATTTTGTTGTCTCTAATATAATCACCATTTCTATTGCTTCTTTTTCTGTCTAATTTCCACTGACCTGTAAATTCATTGACAAATCCATTGACAAATCCGTGTTGTATCTTTGTTAAATTGCCAGAGGAGCACAAAACTAAAAGAAAGTCTGTGAGATCACTTTTATATGTGTGTAGCATGTTTTCCGAAAACTGCAAATAGGCAGAAAGAAGCAATGCATGCATAATTGTCTAATAGCTGATTAATGAACATGGTAACAGTTTATTTTAATAAAGAAATGATTCTGGATTAAGAGAGGATTGTGGTTTTACATCTTTCTTTAAGGAAGCTAGGATTCTTTTTCTTCAAAAATGATCCTTTGCCTACCTAAACGGTACACTTTTTATGCGGAAAAAGACAAGTGAGCTGGTGAGCATTAGCTACAGAATGGCACAAAAAACTAATAAGAGGGAAGAATGTGTGTAATATGTCAGTCATTTACCCACATGTATTGTATTTTCTTCCCTGACCTATAAGTGAGAGTTTAGGACTAACTTCACAATATAGCAAATATGTCATTCCTTCTCTTCCCATCATCTTCATTTTTAACGGAAATGCAGACTTTTCAAAGAAAGAAAGCTTTCAGAGTGAAAAGACTCTCCTTAGGCATTGTAGAGAATTCTCGACTCATTTACTCAATGACTTTCTTTGGCATATGTTAGTTTTTTTCTTCTGTCAAAAGCAAGGAAGAATTATTCAGGTTAGGGGGATAAGGTTGCCAAAATCATTGGCTGCAAACTCATGATTTTTTTTTTTTTTATTATTGCGTCTATTACTAGGTGTTAATGATTAATATTAGCGAGGTGTGCACAGCTTAAAATAGAATAGACAAATTTCCATATGGCATACACCCAGGCACTATTATTTTAATATTTATATAATATATGGGCTCTGTCATGACATCTGTTCCACAAGAAAGAAATTTGCTACCAGTATTCAAGAAGGGGTCAAAATATATTCTTGTAAACTATAGGTATGTATGTTTAACTTCTCTTGTGGGTAAAATATTTGAAGGCTTTCTAAGAGCTGCTATCTTTGAGTATTCCAATGCTGGCTGGCTGTCGTATACATTGTTTTTATTATTTTATACTGTGACGCATACAAGGTTGATGCTTAAAATGAGAGTGCTTGGGTTGAGGGAGGTTATTAAAGGGACATCTTTAAACTGGGTCACCCTTATTAATACAGTACCGCAAGGCTCTATTCTCCTCAATATATGAATGACCTTATGTATATTGCTTGCATAGTAACATTTTTATTTTTGCAGATAATACAAAACTTTGCAAAATAACACAAAATAAGATTGTATCCTATATGATAAATGTAAAATTAAGGAATTTTAGTTGAAAGTAAACTTAACAGTAGCAAATAATGTCTTAAAGCTGGCGGCAAGACTGATTAGCATCACTGAATGCATCAGATGGGGCATAGATGCCTATGAAAAGAGCATAGTTCTACATGTCTTTAGTCAGAAAACACATGAAATATTGTCTACATTTTTTTTTTAACACCAGTACAGAAGAACAATATAGAGCATGATTGGGTTCAAAGGCATTCAAATAAAGTAGAGTTGCTCTACATATACATTTATTTATATTTAGGCATTTAGCAATCTCTGCAGTATGGTGAATTTGTGTCCAATCCAGTGTAGACTTATGGAGCACTTTGCACCACTTTTGTACATGTGCACAGGTAACTCACCTATTCATCAAGCATGAGAGTCTGTCAAAGTATCAAACTTCAGCAAAGCATACTGTGTTAAATTTGCCAGTTTCACTTCACCAGATCAAAGTGTCAAATTAGGGGGCTGATGGCAGGGCGTGTACTGTTCGAATGACTATGCCACGGTGTGAAAGAAACCATGTCTGATGCTGTTTACTTCTTCATTATGGGAATCCTCTACTTTGTTAATAAGGAGTAGCAAATTCACTACCATCAGAGTATAGTGAACTGAAGTGAAGTAAATTCATTTCAACAGTCAAATACTCACTTTGATGAATAAAGCTCTTTAGTCACCTGGGGTGACCTAATCAACATGTATGAACAAGTCAAGGGTCAATAAACTCTCTAGTGATCTATTTATAATGAGCAATTAGATAAACCTGATCTGAACCAGCTGTAAATAACCTTGTGTTTTAAGAGAAAAAATATTTTTGCTTAAAAATACGCAATGCACCTTTTTCTGTTGAAGACAACTGCTGTTTTTCCTGCTGGAGGACAGCCCATTTGAGTCATCGTTCACAATAAAGGATTTATTGACCAAAGTGAGAATTCGACTGTTCTCATAGCAAATCCAGAACTGCGACAACTTTCACATTGTAAACTTGTGACTGCGACCATTTTAAAGTTACGATTGTAACAATATTTCCATAGTAAAGTCACAATTGTGACAATATTTCCATAGTAAAGTCACAATTGTGACAATATTCTCAATCTAAAGATGCAACTGCAACAGTAGCAGTCTTTTGTGACTCTCTTTAGCTGACTAATTCACACCTTTATGCAACAATTCAGACTTTAGCCAATAACCCCCTCAATACCATATAAATTCACTATTTATAGTAGACTATTCTTAATGAATGAATGCAGAGAATGGTCCCAACTATGTATTAAAGCCAATTTAGTAAGATACAACTTGTGAAACAAAGAATAAAAGTGGATGGGTATCCAAGGTCTAGCGCCTACACAAATGTAACAAACCACAGTAAAAATACAACTGGCAAATGTGCTGTAATGGTGTAAATAGTAATGAGTCCAAAAGTCAATTGGTTCTTTAGTATGTAATTAGGAACCTGAATGAAGTTAATAGTCCTCCTGCATGCAGTCCTCCAAGGTCAGTCTGCC
>WMED01014074.1:0-14166 GCA_019650415.1 Pipa parva | reverse complement strand
AAGAGCATATCTTTCAACAAGCATATAATCCAAATGACACAGATGGTAACAGTCCAACGCATTTCGTTGCTTGCCGCAACTTCATCAGTCGAACAAACAGGGACCAATCAGGGACCAAAAGGCATGTTGTTACTCTTATGATGTTCAGTTTTTTGTGACATCACAAGAAGCAACATTGGTTGGTGTGTGTTGTTAAATAATAAAAATATAGACATTGTCCCATGTTTCTACAAAAAAAGGAGGTGAGATTTCTTTACATTGCTAAAAAAACACACTAAACGCTCTCTCACCCTTACCTGTCCATTGCCATAAGGAACTACAATTCCCAGTTTCTCAATGTGCCGCTGACCCCTCTTGCAGTAAAGTGGGAAAGGAAATATTATTTGTATGAAAGAAACATGGATGGATAGTCTTTATTGAAATTCAAGAGTTATTGTGATGGAAAATTGGTAGGTTGGAAAATACTGTAATGTTTGTAGTTACAGTGATATATCTAGATGGGGATAGAAGAGAGACAGGCAGTCTATCCCGGAAATGTAAGTTCTGTGCACAGCAAAAGAGGAAAGGTAGAGATGTGTCTTTCAACTAGGTAAACATGTGTGCCGCCACCTCCCAGCATGCAGCCTTCCTGCAGGGAGCTGATTAAACAAACCTATATACAGTGCACTAAAACTGACAGTAATGAGTGCCAGATTAACTTAGCCGGTGGCCTTTATCCTGCTCTTTCTCTTGCCATATTTTCTATTTACATAAAAAAAGTATACAACACAACATCAACTTTGGGGGGAATTCACTATCTTCCGAAGTGAGGTGCGTAGTGTTCGCCTCACTTTGGAAAGACTGAGATGCGCATGCTGATGTCCGCGCGCAGGACACTAAGCACCTCACTTCGGAAGATAGTGAATTCCCCCCTTTATTATTGGTTTCTAGCTATGCCTGTAAGCTCACTACAATGAATACATACAGGATAACATGCCTTATTATGTTACAATGAACATGGTGCACTTGGTTTGGATGATGCATTCTTTCATCTTTTTTTCCATTTGTGCCTGAATACAGCATGGACTGATCCCATGTATTATTATACTGTTGAGGTAAATGGCTGCCAGCTAGGTGAGTTTTCATGGCAACAATGTATACATATGAAAATTAATATTTTTATTTTATTTGAGTAAATAAAGATCTTAATAAAGCACAGGTTACTTCGTTGGAGAACCATGCAGTCTCCCAAAAATATATTCACAATTATGGAAAGGAAGAAACCACGCCCACGGAGCTGTGCTGCAACCCTTTATTGGGTAAAAATGAAAACACTACTACATGTTTCGGGCATCCCGCCCTTTATATAGTCTGACTGAAATACATAAGAGATTCCTTATGTCTCAATTTTGTTTTTTCTCAAACCAGAAAGTCAAATTCTTTAAATAAAACACATTAATTCAATATTATAATTATTTTTTTTTTCTGTTATCATAAAACAAATGTTTGACAAGGCAGGGGAAAGGTTTTCAGACCTAAGACTGGTATTGATGAATTAACCAAATGTTAATTTCCATTATACAGAACTGGAGTTGGTAAATTTGTAGAGTTATCTGAAGGAAAGCTAAAGAAACAATTATTGTTCTTCCCATGTGAAACAAATTTCATTTAAATTCATAAATAATATTTCAGTACTCAGAAGCTAAAGGTATTTAAAACTCCTGTCCTATTTCTAACTTCTCAAGAAGAAACAGTCTTCCTTTGTCTATTAACTCTATTACCTTCACGCACTGTTTACTGGTGTTTAGAAGTTAGGCTATTTTTGTCCATTTTCTCTTTCACACGCACAGAACTATTCAGGGCAAATCATCAATCAGGGCAGTCATTTACCAAGGTCTAGTCACCCACAGCAACCAATTGCCAGTTAGCATTGCTATAAGGGAGATAGAATTATGAAAGCCAGCATCTTATTGGTTGTTGTGGCCTTCTCTATTTCATTAAATAATTGCCATGGATGACAAATTTCCTTAATTGTTACATTTAGTTATTTTACCAAGGTAATGTACAAACAGTGTTTATGCCTATTTTTAATGCATTATCACCTGCTATTAGGGCAGATTAAGTAAAGCGCAAAATGCACAATGTGCAAAATGTGCAAAATGTCCTATTACACATGAATTTTTTTTTATTTTTGTTTACACCCATGAAAAAAAATGAAAATGCTAACAATCTTTTGCTGTTCTGTATTTATTTTTTTCATTTTTCACATAGTCTATATGAGGGTGGTTAGTACCAGATCAGGAGTAACAACAGTTTTAAGAGAAACTGCAATGTATACATTTACGGCCTAATTCACCATAGTGCGAAGTGAGCCGAAGGCTTCGCGGCTCACTTCGCACAATGGTGAATTAGGCTGTTAATGTTAAGATAAATAAATGTAGGTAGAAAAGGAAACAAAAGTCATGTTGGCAAAATAGAGAAAACAGGAATTTTGTAAGAAGGTGAAATGGCTAATCTCTTCTTAGTCGCATTGTTTTCTACAGATCTTTAGATAGTACTTATTTGTGCCAGATAAGCCCAGTTTATTAAAGATGGCTACAATGCACAGAAAGAGAGAGACGTAAGACAAAGCAGAAGAAATCAAGAATTAAGCTTGAGTGGGAAGATGTTTAGAATATTTTCTGGTGTTTACCAGTCCTTAAAAAAAAATCATTCTGCCTTCTTATTAAAGGTTTCTTCTGTTTCACTTTTTTTTTTTTAAAGAAAATTTGGGGTGATTTTTTGACCTTTTTTTTGCTGTGTTTTTAAATCAAACACTATTTAACTACATCAAAATCAAATATTTTTATTTGATTTTACTGAAAACTGCTTGTCATTCCATAAACATCTATTTTTTTTTCAAATATTTCTTTATTGTAACATTTTAAATTAACATTCAAGGGGGTAATTCAGCATAGTCTGAAGTGAGGTGCGGATTGTTCGCCTCACTTCTGACTGCCTGATATGCGCTCGCTGATGTCCTGCACGCGGACATCAGCGAGCGCATTAAAGGGATTCCAGTCTCGGCGAGGCAACTCTTTTGTTCTCACTGAGACTGGAATCCCTTTAATGCGCTCGCTGCTGCCCGCGTGCAGGACATCAGTGAGCGCAGATCAGTCAGTGCGAAGTGAGGCAAGGACTCCGCACCTCACTTTGGACTATGCCGAATTACCCCCTCAGTTGTAACTTTGGATATTTACATTTTGGTTGTCAGCGATAACATTGATACATATAAGTCATGGTTTGTTACACAGGTTTCTTTCTCCTGATTATATCGTTCATTATAGCATTGTATTTGGTTGTCTAAATTGTAAGAGCTATAAGGTTTAAGTTCTGTTATACGTTATCATTTGGGGTGACTTTTAATTTTGCCCGTGCTATGTTTTTTTATTTTATTGTGTTTGTGGATGCCCTGCATAAACATCTATTTTATATGGGAGAATGATAAGGATTAAGGGGGTTATTCACTAGTGCGAATTCGACTGTCAAATTCTCAAACAGCGGATTCCCATAGTAAATCCACTACAATTTTTCCATTGTAAAGTCACGACAATTTTTTCGCGACTGCGACAATATTTTCATTATAAAGACGCGACTGTGACAGTAGCAGCCTATTACGACTTTCTTTATCTGGCGAATTTGCACCTATACGCAACAATTCGGACTTTAGTGAATAACCCCCTAAATTGCAAAATTTATACTAAAGTTTAAAAAAAAAAAACATCTTTCCCATTTTATTTTAATTTTCCAGTATATTTTACTTTTCAATCTCATGGAAATTGTAAAAACAAAAAGTGGAAAAAGCATTTGGGCCAAAACACATTGAAAAGGAAAATCAGAAATGTAGAAAATATTTTCCTTACTGTACTTTAGCAAACCCAAAACTGAAATGGGTTTTTTATGCAATTTAATTCAATATGTAAATTTAGTTGGGCAACCCAAATATGTCGCTGTGTTTCCATGAGCAGAATATCAGCATTTGAAAATATCAGAATGGAATAAAAGTCATTGCAGGCCTGTATCCAGAACCCGAGAGGTGGGGACATAACCATCAGGTGACAGGCTAGTATTCTGTGACAGCATGTAACTTTTTGTCAGGCTTATGCTTGCTCATATATTATCTGTGCATTACATCACAATAAACTCCATGTGGTAAGATCAGCAATGACCATGTATTTTACAACTGGGAATATGCCATAAAATGGAGATTCCCCAGTTATTCATTCATCAGTTGAAATGCGTCACAGGGATTTGGCATGGGCTATAACAAGGCACAGTTAATAACTGTTAACATTTGCTAATGTTTTTAAGAACATCTGCAGAACAAGCTTTAATATCCATATAAAGTTGTTTTTGGTGTTTAAAGTCATTTGAGCACAACTACATATGGAACTTCTTTTAAAACTCACAAAAAAATATTGAAACAGTTATTCAAGCTACATAAAATTGTTGATACATTGTAATACTCGTTCTTCGTTCACTTTCAAGAAAAAAAAAGTACTGTAAATTCCATTGCATGATTCTAGCATCTCACAAAATATTAGTAACCAAATCCAAGTAAATATTTCCTTTAACAAAAATATGTTAAAAACTGAACCAAATCCTGGATTTGGTGTGTCCGTTTTTAGTATATATAATCTAAACATCTGTCTTTTTCATGAAATAGGCCACAAAAAACAACCGACAACATCAATTTGATGATGCTGGGACATGACAAAATGCCACATTTTGTAGATAATGACATACGATAAAAGCCACAAAATACATTGTTACTCACCTTGAAGATTAACTCTGGAGATCTGAGGCTGACTTGTTATAGGCGACCTCCTGCAACAAAAACATTCATATCAAGCAAAGCCCTGTCAAACAGTCACTTATATAAAATAAAATACAGAACAGTGGCACAGATTTACATTATAATTTCAGCAAATTCTGTGAAATCCTTAGTATTGTTAGATAAAGTAGCAGGACCCCATTCTCCATAGTCTTAGGATAATGTCACATGAGCAGCAGTTACTGCTGGAGGCATTAATGTAAGTAGCCAACCAACATATTTATATGCCATACTTTTGCAGAACAATGTAAAGTCGATTAAGGGGGTTATTCACTAAAGTCTGAATTGTTGCGTATAGGTGTGAATTCTCTAGATAAAGACAATCGCAATAGGCTACTACTGTTGCAGTCGCATCTTTATAATGAGAATATTGTCGCAGTCGCGACTTTATTATAACAAAATTGTCGTGACTTTACAATGGAGAAATTGTCGCGGCAATTCAACAGTCGAATTTGCACCTTAGTGAATAACCCCCTAAATGTTTTATGTATTTTGTTACTGTGGAAAAATGCCAACGTTGCACATGTCATAGACCTTAATCCGTGATCTAGGACTTGTGGATGTTTTGCTCTAGGTATTATTTGTCTAGTAGCCAAATTAGGGGGCAAAAGAGAAAGCCACTGGACTTGCTGTATTGGGCACTTATTCCTACCCAATCCTCCTAAACGAGCTTAGCTTCCAGATGTACAAAAAAAACAGAAAGTCATATCATGCTAATCAGTGATAATTCAGTAAATTAACCAAACATGCTGTGTAATTAATGCTCAAATCAGCACTTCTGTATTTACAAATGTGCACCTATTTTTTTCTTAAACTGATTAAAAAAAAAAATTGGTACAATTAATTAAATCTGTGATGCCATTTTAATACTATTTTCTAACTGATCGCTTAACTTTGAGTTTATAAAACCATGGGGCCACAGTATTACCTCCCTTCCTTATCCTATGGACTTTGAGATACAAAAGAATTAAAATGGAAAACTTTATTTTGATGTGTAGAATTGACTAATTTAAACGCATGTCCAAAGACTTTGCTAGTTTTCATCGAATCACTCTCCCATAGAAAATAATGGGCTTATGTCAGGTCAGAATCGGGGAACATGTTTCAAGGAAATTTAAATTAAAAATGGAGCTCGTACATACTAAAAAGTTGAAATAAAAAAAACCTTTTGCACTAAGAAATGGACACTATACAAATTTGTGGAAGTACAGTTGTGTGCCCACAGTTGTGTGTGCCCACAGTTATAGGCAAAAGGGTATACATTTGGTAATGTATAGTGCTTATAAACATTTAAAAAGAGCTGGTAAGTATTCCAGTAGCCACAGCCTAAATAGAAAGACCTTTGTTCTGAATGAGCTGGTTCCAAATCTCTGAGGTAATTTCAGCTTGATTGCATGACAACTGTTGCAGCAGGCAGTGAACTAGCATCTTTGCTTACGACAATGATTTCCAAAGAGTGCTGTTTTGCAATCCACTGGAAAACACCCTAGTGGCCCAGACCTAAGTTGTCCATAATAAAAAGAAATGTGGGAAAGTACTGGAATAAAAATGGACGCAGGTCATATAAAATAAACAAATGGTATATTTTTTTCAAATTTACAATGTATTTATTTTTTTAACAAAAGACTAGAATACCGCTATATAAGCCGCTGTGAATAAAACACAACCAAAGCAAGAGAGACAAGTTTATATCATGGGAAGGAATCAGTGAAAGTATTATTATCTGAAATAAAGACATTGCAATAGTTTGGTCTGCATCAGCTAAAACCATTGCTTCCATTATAATGGGTTAGTGCAGGGGTCTGAAACTCATCCAAGTAAATGGGGCCACACAAACCAAAACTTAGGAAAATCTACTACTGACCTACATAAAATAATCTTTTTTTGTGAACCATTAACCAGAATAATCAGTTCCCAATTTTTAATCAGTTGCAACTGTTTACATTTCCCATCCTTTAACAAAAATACAGTATATTTTCCTTAGGCTGGGGTCACACTAGCTGATTTTCAGCTGACCTGCAAAAAATTGTCTCCATGAATTCCTGCGGGATAATCCACACAGGCTATTGTGTTTTTCAGGATAGACAATAATGAGCCCAACTCTGCTGAAAATCAGCTAGTGTGACCCCTTCCTTAATGCAATTCCTATAAGACTTGTGATTTCATTGTGTAATATCTTGTAGGGGGAAGATACACTCTGGTGGGTTCAGAGATTCAAATCAGGGTTTTGTTCCAAAGAGAAATATCATAACAAGTAGTCAGCATGGTTTTATAGAAGACACATGTTGCCAAACTAATCGGCTTGCCCTTCATGAGGAACTAAGTAGTTTGTTAAACAGAGGCAAAGCAGTGGTCACTTTGACTTTGCTAAGGCTTTTGATACAGGTCCACATGAGAGACTATGTATAAACTAAGGTTTGTTTGCTTAGAGAAGTTACTGTATATATATATATATATACATATATATATATATATATACATACAGTATATATACCGTATATATATATATATATATATATATATATATATATATATACAGAAAATTGGCTGAAGGTTGTAGCATTCTAAGTACCTATAATTGGTTCCTGTTCCATTTGGGCTGCAGTTATAACCAGTGTAGGCTTTGAGGGTTTGTATTAGGACCAGTTCTCTTTTTATTTATTTATTCATGGCTTAGAAGGAGGCATTGGAAGGACTGTAATTTGTATTTGCCTATTTTTTTGCTTGTTGGGATTTATCTATTATTGTTTACTTATGCTAAGTAATACCTTGTGGAAGTGAGTGCATAGTTCAGGTATTTATACCAGTGATGGGGTATTATTTGGTACTCTGATTTGTTGGGGGTTGTATCCCCCTTTTTAAGTGTTTTTAATTGTGTTTTATTATTTTTGTAGCACTTGTTTTTCATTAAAGATTATGTTTTGTACATTTCTAGTGTGCGTGCTTTTGTAGTGAGGATTTCTTTCCTTTTTTTCGATTATTTTTTTCATTCAACTTTGCAGAAATGCATAAATACACTGTCCCATTGCATGCAGGTTCCAGATAAATGCCCATAAATACAATATTATACACTGAGGGTTTAAAATTCTGCTTTGGGTTTACTCCATAATAGGCAGACCTAAAGATAAAATACTGCACTGAAGAAAACAGTGTTAATCAATAGACAGTTTGGGGCTGTAGCTTTAACTTGGATAAAATGACTAGGGCAGCAATATAACAATACAGATAGAGTATCAGCCATTGCAATCAAGGACCCTGACATGTTGTCACGGCATGTGGAAAGGCAAGCAAGGGACTACAGATGCCATTGTGACTTATCAAATGGTATTACAATATATGTGTGATATCATATAGTCTGTTTTGAAACTAGTTAAATCTGAAAGATGTTATTGAAAATATGAGACAAGAACAGATGGTGTAAATGACTGAAGCATAATAATAATATAACAGTGTACTTTCAGCGTACTAGTTAGAAGACAACTGCCACTCCCTGCTTTCAAAGGCAGAATCATAATCAAGATAGATAACAGTCAAATATCTATTCATGTGCATTCATTTTACCTTATCATTTATGTTAATAGCTTTTTAAGGAACATATAAGTGAAAATGTTGCTGCTAAACAAAATTTATACACACAAAAAACAATGTTTTGGGCATTTTTAAGTGTCTGGCATTTGATGTACAAATTAGAGGTGAGATATCTGTTTTACAGACAAACAAATCCCCGGCACTCTGTCGGAATAAAATCTTCTACTTAATTGTTCCATTAAAATCTTTATGCAGCCAGTCAACAAAGAGCAGGACAAAGATGCCCTATATGTAAGAGAGTACCGAGGATGTATCGGTCTGATTGTAAGTTTGAATCATTGGGAGGATTGTTCCCCTAAGCACCTGATAAGTTGATCTCTGTCTAGACTATCATCGGTTGTTACACTGTACATATGGAGCATGTTTGAGACGGCTATTGTTTTATATACAGCATATCTGTACTAGTTTTGGAATAAATCTGCCACTAGGTTGTAAATCCAACTGGAGGAGAGTACTGGTTGGCTCACTAATGGGCTGACAAAGGTAAGCACAGTCCATAATAAAGTCATAGGTTGTACTGCTAAGTAGCAATGGTTCATTCTTCTTAAAGCCATGAAATGGTGCAGCTTTGTTCTTGATCTCAACTTTAAATCTGGGTTCAAATTAGCTGATTTGTAGGTGACTTAGAAAAACAGTATCCATTGTTTTCTGTGGTGTAATCCACACAGGCTATTGTGTTTTGCACCATAGACAATAATGAGCCTAATTTAGAAAACTCAACTGAAAATCAGCTGGTGTGAACCCAGCCTTAACGTGACTTTACATTTGCTAGAAACAACCCATTCTTGTTTCCTGAAATCTGGGCCTTACCACATCATAGTATTGGAAGTCAGAATCCGAGAACTGTGTTGCAAAATATTATTGTTAACATCTATTGGCGAAATTTACTAAAATCAAAAAGTTTTTTAGATATGCCATATATGACTCTGTAACCTTGGTTAAAAAAGTTGTGCTGATCATATTGACTTGGATTACACATAACTGACAGGCCAGAGGGCAGAGAGCGCAGTCCCATGCATCTGATCTGTTGGAGATCTTCAATTCAGTGTGAAACTGACTCTGGTAGCTGTAAGATAAGCCAATTTACATTATAGAGGGGACATTTTAGCTAGTCTATGCTTTTATCCCCCCTCTAACTTAATAATAATAATAAAAACTAAAAATAGATGATAAAGAAGTGCCTCTAATTCAAATATCACTTTAAGCGAACAATAGAATAAAGTAGGTGTCACTAGCTGTACATTATACACAGTTAACATGGCCTGTTCACAGTAACCAAATAACAGTGTCAATATCATACTTTTTATATCAGAGATAGAGTAATGGCATAGAAGATATGGGAGGATATCTACTGTAGTCAAAGAGTCTGAGGGGTTATTTATCAAAGTCTGAATTGTTGCACAGAGGTGTGAATTCAGCACTTCCCCATATTTGGGTATTCAGCAAACTCAGCAATGTGGTGAATTTGCCAGCTAACAACAGTCGCATACCACACAACAGACGGCTACTGACGTGGTCATGACTTCATTATGGGAATACTGATGTGGTTGTGAATTTGCTATGGGAATTCTCTGTGTTTAGTGAATAAGGAGTAGAGAATCAGAGTGTAGCAACCCGAAGTGATGACAATTCACTTAGACAGTCGAATACTCACTTTGACAAATAACTGAATCTTTTTCCACATATACTAATGATGATCAGTGCTCAGAAATGCATACAACACAATAAGGAACACATCAGCAATGATGGAACTCCTGTGTGAAAAATCTACAGTTGCTAGAAGTAACTCACTGTATAGTTAGTGATGTCGGTGTGGCCTAAATGGAGACTTTAATAGGGCTTATTCATCAAAATAAAAAGTGTCACTTAGGGTCACTATACTATAATAGTCATGAATTCTCTACTCCTTATTAACCAAGTGGCAGCTTTCCAAAGCAAAGAAGTGAACAGCATTAGACGCGTTTTATTGCGTAATGCAGCACTGTCAGTTAGACAGTAGCAACACTGCCCTTAACCCAGTAATTCACCACTTCCATCTGGCAAAGAGTACGTTTTTGACCATCATAAGTGTCCAAACTGGTCAGAAGTTTGCCACATAACTGAGTTTTCTGAATACGTGAAGATTGGGAAATAGACATCAATTCTGACTTTTTAATCAACTGTTTGGACTTGAAAAAAGCCCCCAAATAAAAGAATGTCCTGATGAAATGCTAAAAGTGGGAGGATAAATCCTTTTTTTTAGTAATTTTGCAAGATTCTTGCTAGTAAGAATTAATAATCTGTGTTATTAGGAAAATAACTTTGTCCCTGTCAGGAGAAGCTACATTAGCAGTATTTATAATCAGAGATATGTTTTTTTCCAAGTCCATTCATCATGGAGGCAGTTGATTCATTTGATTCTAGGGAAAAGAACAATGTAATTCTCACTATTTCAACATGTCACTAGAGGGTGTTCCAACATAACCAAATAAAGCAGATCTGGATTCCAGTCTCCCGATGTGCTTAACACTAGCCTGCAGAAATAACATTGCTGCAATGGAAAGCCTTTCAGAGGATCTTTCAGTTGACCCATGAAACTTATTTGTACATAATTAGCGCTTATATGCATTTCTCAGCTCTTTTTAAAAGGTGCTGGTAAATTAATAATGGGATCCCCAGAATGCCCATGACCAAAAAACTAGGATAACGCATCAACACTAATTTTTTCTGGCAAATGCCACCCACGAAAGTCCCATTTTCAGACCAACTACTTCTCTAAGTGCCAAAAATTGGATTATTCAATCTAAATTTTAATTTATGATTGCTGGCCCTCTGCTGGAAGGGATGGGGTCTTACACTTACCAGCCCACAACTATACACTTCCCATTTAACCACCTGATATCAAAGAGCAGGGATAAAAAAAAGCAGCATATCCAGCCCTACTGGGTACTACTTTACCCCCTAAACATGGAATAGTGAAACTATACACCTCAAAATAAAGTGATAGGTGAAACAAAGTAAACAGTGTATAAATCTAGCTTTTATCTTGGCAGGATTTTCATCATACAAGAGTTACAGCTTGCCCACAGTAAACACTGCCTTTAGGCTACTGATGTAAAGAGTACGTAGTAAATCCAACTGTAAATATTTGCTTTAAGAAGGAGCAGCATAAACAATGTAGAGTGTTCCCCTGTCAATTTAGCACAAAAATATAATACATTATTGAACTTTACTCTCTAGCAGCATACTACAGAGCTGTGCCTTATTACGTGACAGAATAATACAGTGGTTAACCTCATAGATAAAGGGCTGTCCTGCACCACCTGCTAAAATAATACTGGGCTGTGTCTCAGTATATAAGGAAGTAATAATAACAATGTTAAGCGGCACCTTCTTGTATTAATTAATAATACAGGAATTCCCCTCATTTAGTTATTTACAGCTCATGTTTACCACCCGCCCATCATATGATCTCAAAGTTAAAGGCTGTACCTGAATTTTATTTGTTTTCTAGAAAATCCCTGAAAGGAAACGAAACATTCAGGTTTTTGTTTACTGCATTTCAATATAAGAGAGCCTTGAATGTTATCTTAGTGTAAAGGACAAGTCAGCATCTGCATCAACCAACCAACATCTTAGGAGGTGTCCCTGAATGGGCGCCAGTGCCATGGCAATGATGCCATTCCTCCCATACCAGATGTATCTATAAGGGCCTGCAGATATGTAGGCAGAGTACAAGGAAAGATGGCAAGAAGATGCAGATGTGGTTCCCTAGTTTAGCATTTTAAGAGCATTTT
Source organism: Pipa parva (assembly GCA_019650415.1). NCBI lineage: Eukaryota > Metazoa > Chordata > Amphibia > Anura > Pipidae > Pipa > Pipa parva. Next base: position 1,950 of record WMED01014074.1, on the reverse strand, counting down.
TTGAATGACCAATATTACAGCAATTTGCAATCTGCAAAATATTCAGAACCCAGTGATACAGTGCTAAGTATCTCAAGAGACAAATTCCAAGTGTAGACTACCCAGCACCCACCATTACAGGTCTATTCACACAACGGCCAGATTCCCAGTGCAAACTGCTAACAGCTAAATCTCCACAGGAAACTGCCCAGTCAGTAAAATGTTTCTGTGTTAGTAAAAAAACAAATCTACCCACCTCCTTTCAAGTAAGTTGAACTGAGTGGGTAGAGTGGGTAGGATATTTTCGAGGGAACTCCATCAATCTTGGCTACATTAACCTCCTAAATGGCTCTGATTTCAGGTTATTCTATAAAGAAAAAGTATTTGCTTACAATACTTTTTAAAAAGAGATATTACAAGTTAAAACTGGCTGGCAAATGAAACGCCAGTCATTAGCCTAAAAATGAAATCACTGTACTTTGCCTTCATTATGAATCTAATCTTTATTTATAGGCAATAGCAAAGTAGATCCCAGGCATTAGCTTCACCCCTCTGCTTAGCCCCTGCCACAGGTCATTACTGTACACTTGATCTGTTCCCTTATCAGGACAGCTCAAACATTGGTAGTGGGGATCTGCAGCTGTTGCTTTGTGGGTATGGGGAGAGGGGCTATCGATGTGCCAGTCAGGACTGCCTATTAATCACATATGGCAGGTAAAGCCTAGTTATGTGGTTTTGGGCTAGTGACATATTGACTGGAATTAATGTTGCCAGCTAGATTAAAAAAGACACTGGTTATGAACTTCCTGTATATACAGAATATGTATATACTGCATATGCTATATAATATGTAAAGCTATAGTTATTATGCTGCCATTAACTCCTACATTAACATTTCATACCCAGGCTTCACTTATTAGATGGAGGGGTACACATGCAGCAAACCGTATTTGATTATGTGTGGTACACTTATCCAATTAATAAAGTAACAGGGCGACAGTGGATCTTTTGCATAAAACAACAGTGAACAGTTTGACAAGGAGAAGAGAGATATAAGAGACTTTTTCCAATAATAACACCACATTCTGCAATTGTTACTTTCAACCTTACAGCACCATTCCATCAATAGAACCTCAGGAGAATGTTTCCAGTATCTTTTAGAAGATAGCATGATCTTAGAACCACTACATGCATTTCAATTCCTTTCTCTCCAGGAATTCTTCAGGACTGACCTTCTTCTGTGGAGTCATGACTCTACTGCCCTTTAGCTGGCTTCCCTGTCCTGGGTGTTTGTTCGTCAAGGCCAAGAAAACCCAAGCACACTAGGGTCACTACACTCCTCGATGGGGTAATAGCCTACCCAAATAGCTTTCTTATACTCTATTACCTCTGAAATGAGCTATAACAGAATCTATCCTAACATTGATTCCTATTGAAGATCCAGATGGATAGATACCTCCACCAGCAAGATGGGGTTCTGGAGAGTGATACTGGAAATATCCACTATATAACATTATATTAGCTGGGAATGTTATATGTAACTTAAAAAGTTACATAGCAAATAAGGCAGACTACTACATTACCTGTAACATAATTAAATCCATAGCAGAAAAGCTATAACAAAATAGGACACTGGAGGGAGCTCATGTATCATACAAAGTAGACAGTGAACAGTTAGATATGGGGAAAGAGATAATGGAACACCTGGCTACAAGTATATAGCAAATTTATGACACAATATTGGAATATAGACTTTGGAGAATGATTGACAGCCCTTTACGTTTATGTTTCCTATTTGTTCAACAGAAATACAAAAGTATAATGTTTGCCATCCAGCAAAACATGATAGACAAATATCTGATGTCTCAAATGACCTTGATGGGTTTTACTGTAATTAGTAAATTAGATTACTGTAATCCAGTAAACTACCATATTACATTTAGGGGGTAATTCAGGATAGTGCAAAGTGAG
>WMED01014073.1:0-13422 GCA_019650415.1 Pipa parva | reverse complement strand
CCCCCCCCCCACTCACCTCCAACAGCTCCGTTTCTAGTTTTAAAAAAAATGCACGCGAGCGCCCCCCTGGACAGCCGGCGTCCATAGCATCTGCCTATTCCGCCTAATGAAAGGGCCGGCCCTGGCTACAGATTTAGCTGGGCTGAGGGGCTCCCCAGAATCCTTCCACTCTACATTATGGATTTATTTTATCTAACATCTTCTTAGACAAGTTATGTTCTTCTCCATGCAAGAATAAAGAAAAAATAATTACTAAAAAAATGTTTTTGTAAGATGTCCCAGACAATTTTACATATCCCTTGGTGAAGTAAAAGGGACTGAGGGGATTAAAGGGGGCATTTATACAGGACAGTGTCTGACTTAAGGATGCTGGGATTTGTAGCTAGCATTATTGGCATGTCATACAGTAGGTACGCCATGTCTACCCTAGTGCTTGGACAAGGTCTGCACATTTGGCGTTGTCTGTTAGAAATGGTGCACTTTACAGTCTATGCAGTCACTCCTCCTGTTTCTGTCCACAAGCAGCATTCTTCTGAACAAAATTACTTCCTCTTCTGCCCATTTTTACTGGTCTTGAGGTCAGAAATGGATGTTCTGCTTTGCAATAAAGTTTTAGCTTTGCATATTTTATTGTGTTTGGGAAAACCACCTTTTCCTGGTGGATCTTTTCCAGTTCCCTAACCACTTGGAACTTTCTTTTCTTTTTTTTTTTTTTGACAGTTTATATGTAAAAGTTGAACTGCTGAGATTTCTATGAAGTTATTATTGAGTATATGATTTTATAGTTTAAGCAGAAATAAAGGTGCATGTACTGTATAAATATGATAAATAAAATGCTAAATTTGAATATAGGGAACATTCCTCTGCCATAAAAGGCAAAGTAAACACTCTGAATGACTTTGTTTTGCAATACCCCAGAGGACCATTGGACATTAGGACCAGATGCATGACAATTTGGGATTTTGCTAAACATTTTGTTGACTCAGCACCTGCCCCTCCCGGAACAACTACCACAGTGCAATGTATGAAATTGATTATTGTATGGATTCATTGAAAGTGATGAAATGACGATTGAAAACTGAAAACTGTTGTTCTTAATAGTGAATAAAAGTCTTGCTTGAGCATACTGCTGATTTCAAGTTTAATGCTATTTTAAACAAGTCCTACTAGCAGCCTACAACTCCCATGATTATTTGTGGAATTGCAGTCCCTAATTGTAGAATGCATCAACTTAACACGTCCAAAACCTAGCTCACATCTATAGAGGAGTCTCCTGCTTACAAATAGAGAAATATGCCTTATAAATAAATATGTTCCAAGCGTTCAGTGTTTTTCTCTTTATAAACCAAAATATATATATATATTTATTTTATTTTTTTTCTTTGTAAATGGAGGCCTGATCTCATAAATTACTCGTTAAAGTTGCCATTGTCCAATGTTTAATTAAAAACACAGTAAATTGTTTATTTTAAATAACATTAAATAAAAAGAAATCACTAAAATAATGACTTTGCATCATGTGTTCGATGCATGTTGAGTCAGATTTGTTTTTTGAGAAAAGAAAGTAGAAACAGGTCTGACTTGCTGTCATTAAAATACAAATGAATTTATTTCACGGACAGACTTAGTGAAATGACCCATCAGTTTGCAACTTAAGGGGATGCTTCAAAACATCTTGTTTTCAGAAACACACAACTCTTTGTACAGTGGCCAGGGCTGTGTAAGCCTACCCAGCAGCACTCTGCTTTTGGTCATGTGATCATCTAAGCCCAATCCAAAATCAGCCAAGCCTACTTTATCAGTTTCTGGACATACAACCCTCCCTCCTGCTTCAGTCAACAGGTTGTTTGTGGTTGTGAAGTTCAAAGCAGTAGTCTGTGCGATATTTGTGAAATTAGGTAGAATTCTGGATTTAGTTAGTCTGAGCTAGATAGGCTCCCAGAACCCTGGAACCCTTCCCAGAAATCTTAGGGGGTTATTGGCTAAAGTCCGAATTGTCATGTAAAGGTGTGAATTCGGCACTTCCCCGTATTCGGCAAACTCTGCAATGTGGTGAATTCACCAGTTAACGACAGTCGCACACTGAACAATTGACTGCTGCTGTCGCTGTTGCGACTTCACTGTGGGAATACTAACTCAGTCCTGGACTTGCTATGGGAATCCGCTGTTTAGTGAATAAGTAGTAGAGAATCAGGGCGTAATGAGAATTTGTTTCAACAGGTGAATTCTCACTTTGATCAATAACCCCCTTGTCTTTTAGACACACCTTTCTTGGGGTCCTTACCTCTGCTAGCTTCCCATGAGAGTTCAATTCAAGCGTTATTTTTGTTCACATCTTGTTTGGGAGAAGTAAACCCTGAAACCCTTCTCCTGGGCCAGTTATGCTGTTGTGTGTTTATGTACTTTACCAATCTGCTCTTAATAGCAATGGAGGAAATGCATTAAGATGGGGTTATTGCAATAGTAAAAACAGCCACGAAAAAAAGACAGCTGTGCATCATTAAAGGTATTCCTACTGATCATTTAGCCCTTTGCGTTAAAACATTATGCTGCTTTTTTTACAATAATTTACAAATGTGAAAGGACATAAATGGGAACTGCTAAAGTGGTTTTATATAAACCATAAATCGCTGGTTGCAAAAAGTAGTTTTACTACCATTTTATACATATAACTTGCTTCTCATACCTGTCTTCATCGATCTTTAATGTATTTTAAGTTTTATAATAATCATTTTTGCTTGATCTTAAACACTGACTTTTGTAAAAAAAATCAACTACGAAACTGGATGCATATTGAACAATACACTGGCATAAATGAACACAATCGATATCCCAACCCCATTTGATACATTTCCCCCCCCATTGACCTTAAAGGGGAACTATAGTCAGATTATATCTTTATATATGCAGTACTATACCTTAGTGAGAAGTGTTTCTCTCCAGTATATGTGTAATAAATCATCCTACTTCAGATGAAACAGTACTGAAAAACTCAGGAAACCAGGAAATGTGTGTGACATGTGCCAGCCAGTTTTCCATGAAAGGGTACCCTCCCCCAGACATTTTTGCTCTACTTACTACTTAATGCCTGCACACAAGTTAACTTTATGGAGCCCAAGTCTCTATAATTTCCTGCATTCCAGAAATGTAAACAAAGTATGGCTGATGAGGCCAAAAGGTCAGCATACTGCTTAACCAATAGCAGTCAGGCAGCTTTTTCTTCTTGCATTTAGCAGTTATATCACACACGTTTCCTGGTGCAGGAGTTTTAAAATGTAGCCTAATAAATCACCCTGCTTCAGTTGAACAACTACTGGTGAGAAATGCTTCTCATTAAGGTATAATACTGCATATGTAAAGATGTAATCTGACTATTGTTCCCCTTTAAACGGGTGGTTCTAAAATCTCTATGAACTCCACACTTGGTGTAAACATTATTTTTGTGTAAACCTTTACAAATTAAATAAACAAAATATAGCCAGCTAAACAAAAAATTAGCATTTTACTGTTTTTTCTTTTGCTTCCAAAACAGTGGTATCTGCTTAAAAACTATGCGCCTTTGCAATCTACTATACATTATACTTTATAATAGGAGATCCTGTTAGCGTGTCTTGAAACTTTGGCTTTAATTCCCTTGCTTTTTTCTATCTCCAGCTACAGTAAGTCAGCTGATGTTAACTGCAATTACTCATTTTCAAGTAAGGCAACATGCATTATCATTTTTTTTCAGAGCAATGCCAAAGCTAATATTTGTCAGATACTGAAAAGAAAAAGGTTGTTTGAATCTAATTCTGACTGGTGCTGACTCAGTTTTCCAAACATATCTTCTGATGTTTTTTTGAACTCCTTCAACCGATTAAAAAAGTATTTTGACTAATAAACGTGTCCTTTAAATCACTTAATTTCCTCTGTAAATTAGGGTATTTGTTTTGTTCAGAGGCGTACAGTACTTCCTCTATTTTAACACTGGCTGTTCAGCTTTCATATTTGGATTGTGGGGTTTGCTGCCAAACTTGAAAAGCTATTAGTTGTCAGCAGGACTGATTGTTAAGGGATGCAAACTGGGCAATTGCTCAGGGCAATGCTCCAATACTTAGGGCAGTGAAGGCGAACGTATGACACGCATGCAAGAGAGGGCATGCACACCGTCGTCACCGCTGCTGTCCTTCATCCCCCTAGTGAGCGAGTGTTCCTCCAGTGGACCTGACAGTTTTCAGGTTGGATCCGCGGCCTACACTATAGGAGTACTCACTCGCTGGGGAGTGCTCCTCCCTCAACGCAGGAGTGATGACATCACTTATCAATGCCTGCACTTCAGGGGAAGGTGCTGGTGAGCAATGTCGCAAAAAGGTTCACCATCACTGACCTATAGGGTCTCCTGCTACAAGCAGGTACATTCTGTTCACTTTCTCTGCCTTGCACTGGCCTGACAAACTGACCATTGTATCAGGCCCCACTTTGTATAAAATGGCAGACACAACAACCACTGCATAGTTCTTGAGAAACATAATCCTCATTCCACTCTACCTAGATTACATTACATTTCTCCAGTACTAGTGTGCCCTGCCATAGTACTGCTAGTGCCTCTTGTTTTTATAACTACTGTTTGAACCTGGACCTTTTGTTCTGTTCTATCCAATGGTACACAAAGTGAGTTATTGACTAAAGTCCAAATTGTCTCGTAAAGGTGTGAATTCACCACTTCTCCATTTTCGGGTATTCAGTAAACTCTGCGATGTGGCGAATTCGCCAGCTAACGACGGTTGCACACTACACAATAGACTGCTACTAACACAGTTGCGACTTTACTATGGTTATCCTGACATGGTCGTGAATTTGCTGTGGGAATTCTCTGTTTAGTGAATAAGGAGTAGAGAATCAGGGCGTAGCCACCTGAAGAGATGAAATTAACTTTGACAGTCGAATTCTCCCTTTAGTCAATAATCCCCTAAGTGTTTTTCTTGTACATGGTTCAGTGAAAGCAAATTCCCATTCATTTACAATGTATCTGTAACTGGGCACCTCTAGAGTTTGCTGATTTAGTGGCGAAGTAATTTAGCTGGGTTTTAGAAGCAGCCAACAACCTTACACATTATTTAGACAGTGTTCAATTGTTAGGAGTTATTATCCATTGCTCAGTAGCCACAGTTAATTTGCTCACAGACTGGCAGATAGTCAATTACATTAAGTAATACAAATGTAGTATATAGAACACATTCCCCAGTTACACTCCATGGCACTGTCTTTCCAATTGTATGTAAGGTCCAACTGAGCTGATGCTTGCTGCAACATTGGCTTCTTTCAGTTTTGACCTGTATTCCCTATTAATCTCTATGGATTTGCAAATGAATCTATGCCTTTCTAATGTGAGTCATTTGGATACAGTTTAGTTCACTTCCTGTTCTATCTCCTGCTGAGACTTCCTTTTAACAAATTGCATTAATCGCATTTCAAAATGTTTCCATCTGCAGCAACGGTGAATTTTAAAAAATCCTTCGCCACCCCACCCCAGTAAAAACATCAAATTTGCCTGTGATTTAAAGGTAGCACAGTATTACTACCAGTAAATTGTCCTCAGCTGAAAATCAGCCCTGATCTCAATGATATGTGTGCAGTCACAGTCAGTAAACACATGACAGTGTGAAAAAGGCCAAAGCATCAATGATTTTCCAAAAGTTTTAGGATTTTGTTTCTTTGACTCTTTTTTTCTATATGGATTACCTGTTCATTGCGCATGAGATGACTGTTAGCCAGAGAGGAAATAGACACTCACAGTAACAAGGAAGTACACTTATCTTTGCAAACACAATCATACCATTTAACTTTCAATAGTATTTTCCAAAGCAACATGGATTCGCACAAAATAACACATTGTTTTAATTTGCAATTAAAATGTTTATTTTGATCCCAACATCCCTTTAATGCAGGTTAGCCAACATGTTTTAATAAAATGACTGAAAGGAGCAAAATGTACATACTTTGTTCTGTTAATCTGTGTTGGTCATAGATTTCTGTTTTGGCATGGAGTAATAAAGTATAATTGTCTCAAATATGTTCATAAACGCAGGTCATATGTGAAGGTACACTGTAAATACAAACATATGCAAATAATCACATTTTAGCCTTGTGGAAAACATATAAAATAATATGCATAAATAAATGGGAAAATGTACACGTTTGTAGCTCAACCTCTCTTTATGCTCTTTAGTTTTTTTCTGAATGCATGCACAATGGTCTGGCCAGTCTTTGCATATACTTGTATACTGTATGTATGTATATATGCCTTTTCTTGGAACTTTGCAAATCTTAGTGACTTTCTTTAACTTCTAGAAATCTTACTACATCAGCAAGATTACTGCTTCTAACATGTGCTTTCCAAAATTAAGGTGCTTGTAAATGCATGTGACCCACATAGTTGAAGAATATTTTCCAACATCTGTCTTCCAAATATAGACCCTTCAGATACAGAGGGGAAAGTTATAATTCTTTCTGAAACAGACAGAGGTTTGAGTCAGACCAAAAATGAAATCACACACACAGACACAAACATACACACATGCTCTGTGCTATTAATGCCACATGCAGTTTTCAGCAATACAGAAAAAACGTAATTTATTCAATCTAGCCTGTTGCAAAACTGTATTGAGTCCCCCTACCTCTCTTTCAGAATGTAGACCACTAGTGAGTCCCCTATTGACTTCACATCATTCAACCATAACATTAAAACCACTTACTTAATATTGTGCAGTTCCCCCATGTGCCTCCACAAAACAGTTCTGACCCATTGAGGCCAGGACTCTACAAGACCTTTGTAGGTGTCCTGTTTTATTTGTCATGATGACTTTAGTAGCAGATGCTTTAAGTCATATAAGTTGTGTGGTGTGGCCTCTGTGGATTGGACCTTTCATCAATGTGCCTTCAGCAATCAGGACCCCATCTTGTTCTCCCATGGACCATTTTTGGCAGCCACAAACAACTAGATATTGCAAACACTCCATAAGACCACCCAAGTGTTTTGCCATCCCAATTTGGTGTGAGTCACTCAGATCTTTACATTTGCCAATGTTTCCTTCTTACAATATATCAGCTTCACGGACTGATTGTTTCTTTGCTTCCTAATATATCCCACCTTTCCACAGGTGCCATTGTAACCAAATAATCAATGTTATTCACTTCATCTCTCAGTGGTGCTAATGTTATGGCTGACTAATGTAGTTTTAACATTGTGGGTGGGAAGTATCCATATGAACTTCCTTATCTATAATTAATGATGTTGCCAGCTTTTTCTCTTGCTTATTAGAAGAATAATACCTACAAAGACTTCCACTCTGAAATCAGTCATGCCGCTTAACCAGTATTTGAAACAGGATATAAAAAGTTGAGGCATGGCAGATGTAAAGCAGATTGCTTACATTTAGTCATGTCTACTGCTTTATTTGACCTATCCCATTGCATAAAGGTGACCTATAGTCTCAGACTAGCTAAAACAATCCATAGGTAAGAAATTAGCTAACAATGAGTCTGACAGAGTCCTACATTTCACAATGAAATGGAGAAGAAGGTGCTTAGGTCCACCCCTTCAGCCCTCTGACCCAGCACTGATGTGCAACCCCATCAAGGGTAAGACAAGTAGTTTGAAGACTACCTGCAGAGGTAAAGTTAGCCAGAGTATGAATTATCAGTAGGGAGTAGAAATGTTACCCTGTTAATTCTGCACGTTGTCTTGGGGTGACTTTTGACTCTGCTCTTTCCTCCTCTAAGAACATTGCTACCACTGCTAAAAACTGTCACTTTTTCCTTCGTAACATTGCCAAGAAGATTCAATCCATTTCTCTCTCAGGCCGCTGCTAATACCCTCATGTGTGCCCTTGTCTTATCCCACTTGGACTATTGCAATGACTTTCTAACTGGCCTTCCGGTTTCCCATCTTTCCCCTCTCCAGTCTATTCTAAATTCTGCTGTTAAAATCATCTCCCTCTCTCCTCAGAAGTCTCCCTCCCAACTCCTGTCTGCTCCTTTTCTCCCAGTTAATAAATATATTATTTACAGTGTACTACTTCTGACATTAAAAGCGCTTCACTCTGTTGCCCCTCCCAACATCTCTTCCCTTTTTTGCTCGTATATACCTAGCCATCAACTCTGCTCTTCACAAGGCAACCTTCTTCAGGACCCCCTCACCAAGACTGCCCATTCTCATCTTAAACCCTTCTCTCTTGCTGCCCCTTATCTTTGGAATTGTATACCCCTCTACCTCCGCCAAGAGCAATCCATCAATATCTTCAAATCTAGCACTGGTTTTCATGTCTATATTTTATATTTATGCAACTATTTAGTCAAAATTTCTATTTTTTATTTATTTTCTTATTTAATTGCCACTTATAGACAAATGAACTGACACTTTATGCTACTGCACTTCTTACCCTCCTATCAGTTTATGTAAGTCTTGCTCCTATTTAGACTGTAAGCTCTATGGGACAGGGACTGCCATCCTCTTGTTTCAGTCATGGCCTGGCACTTATAGTGATGTATCTTATTTATTATATGCTTGTAATTTACTTCATTTGTTCACTTATTAAGCACTTTTCCCTTGTCTATATTAAAAATGTATTGTTGACTTGTACAGCGCTGCGCAACCTAGTGTCACTTTATAAATAAAAACATACATACATATATACAATTGGAAAATAAATTGTAATAAGTATTGCAACTGTGGTATAAAAGTCTAAGGGGGTAATTCACCAAACAGCGAACTTACCCTCTGGATCCTTCGCATCAGTACGCATACCTGGTTATGTGCTCGCTGATGTCCTGCACGTGGACATCAGCGAACGCTTTAAAGGGATTCCAGTCTCGGCGAAGCTTGCGAGACGTTACGAGTAGAGCCTTGCGAGCTTCGCCGTGACTGGAATCCCTTTAAAGCGTTCACTGATGTTCGCGTGCAGGATATCAGTGAGCGCATAACCGGGTATGCGTACTGATGCGAAGGATCCAGAGGGTAAGTTGTTTGGTGAATTACCCCCTAAGGGGCTTATTTATAAAAGTCCAAACACATTCACATTTATTCGCTACTTCCCAGTCTTCTGTGATGTGGGGAATTCATGACCAGTTTGGATGCTTACTATGGACTAACAGAGAAACACATTGCATGCACAGGTAATTCACCTTTTCAAGCGTCAGAGTCTGTCACAGTAGCAAATTCATTAAGGTTTGTTTGCATATTGTGTTGCATTTGTCAGTTTTACTTTGCCAGATCAAAGTGGTGAATTAGGGGGATGATGGCAGTTATCCTACTGTCTGACTGACTACGCAACACTATGCCACATATGGCTACTAATGACATTCACATCTTCTCTATGAGAATCCTCTGTTTAGTGATCTAAACCTCCTATCTGGCCTCCTCCTCCCCGCTACAGCCCCCATGGGCAGGGGTGGAGGAGGAACAGATCATGGCATACGGTGCAGCCTACTGACAATAATTGGCGGGAGGCCATCCTCCTATGGGACAAGACCAGCAGGCAATTCACCTGCTGGGGGTGGGCACGGTATATAACGTGGGCCCATCTACCTGAGTGCCATATTCTTAGGAGCAAGAAAAGGATCCCACCCTCCCTCCCTTGTGTGATGAAGTGATATGACAACGTACTGTATATGTAACAGCATTTCAGTCAATGTGAAACCAAAACAAAAAGTTTTGCAATCACTTTCACAGCTTGAGGGTTATTCACTGACTTTGCAAAGTTTTTCTATATAGGGTAAGTGATGACTACTCTGAAAGGGGCGCCAGTAGCTCACGGCTTGGTTTTCCTGTACAGATAGTCGGAGACTCTTGGTTGATAAAGGTCGAATATGCACTAGTTGCTTGGCAACTGGGATGCTATAATTTTATATGTGCTGAAACTCATTTCAGGTGTTGAAATTCCCAATAGAGCTGTGGCCAACTTTCCACTAATGCAGTTGTAAGTGTGTTACTTCTGTAAGTATGTTAGCCAGTAAAAGCAGTAAAGGTCTGCCCACTATTTTGCCAAGAAATAGAGGATATGCAACTATTGGAGTATGGCAACCGGAACTGACGTGAATACACTTTAACAGTTGAATTCTCACTTTGATGAATAAGCCCTTACAGTTTTCTAGCCTTTTTTTAAACAAGATGTGGCCATAATCAGTGATTTTAGGTGCTTTTAACCCTCCAAATACCAGAAACCCTTTAGCAATACGAAAATTGCTACGATAGCGTGATCTGCTGCAATACAATCTTCCAGCAGCAGATATTCCATTAGCTATTCTCATTAGGCCAGTTTTATTTAGGCTGTACCGAGGGAAGCAGGTGTGTGTTTATAATGAATATGTGATGCACCTGCTATGCACGTGTTTAATGAAAGATGTAGCATGGATACTTGCCCATATGCTACAGTCACTTCATGTCACTATATCATTGCAATATGTTTAGCTTCGAATATTATGCAGCCCCTAAAAACTCAGTAGTGAGCCACTCCATGGATTTTGTTTTACAGCTTCCATTTTGGATCAGATATCACATCTTCCACTTCTCTTCCTCATCCAGTTACTGTGCTATTTCAGGAGGTTCCACTTTGTGCCAACCTATAAATTGTTTATTAACTGATGTAAAACAGGTTTTTTGAAAAGGAACTGCATTTTTTCCTTCTTGGGAAAATGGAGCTACAAAGCTTTTATTTTATTTTATTTTCCTCTTGACTCTTTCAAAATGTGGATGGACTGAGTTTACTACAGTGTAATCATTGAATGCCTGAGATCTGAGTCTGACATGCGCTTGATTGATAAACCTGATGATAGTTGTCTACATATAAAGATATGGATTTATTTTTGCACATGTACACAGGTGTGTGGACATGAACTTTGGATTGCAAACATAATTTATTTTAACCATCATTGAAAAAGAAACACCATTGAAAGCATTGAAAGAAGGGCCTGTTTTAGTGAAACAGGAGCTCTGTGCAAATCTAGGGTCCCCCCCTTCAGCACTGTCCCTCAACTCCAAGAGGTCCCCAATAAGTACTTTGCACAGTGCTCCTGTAGACTTACACAGCGCTGTTCTCTTTAAATGTTTCTAATAGGGAGTTAAGAGAAACACTAGAGGTGAGCACATGTAAGTCTGCAGAAGTGCTGTGCAGAGTGTTCCTGGAGGTCTCCTCGGAGTCAGGGGGAAATTACCCAGTTTGCCCCACCAACGATGGCTCTGACAAAGTACAAGATGGGGTAGGTATAGTCAACCAGGATGGCAGTCTACCTGCCATAACTAACCATAGCATCCATTTTCATTGACAGAAAGGTAAGGTTGCGTGTGCCAAATGCTGTATTAAAATCATCTCTATCCGCACCTAAAAATAACTTGTATCCCATGTGATGTGTAGCAAATGGCATGAGAGGTTTGATATGAGGAAAGGTTTTGTCTATAGACTAGTTCAAATCAGAGCTGCAAATCTAACACAGAACAACTTAGGAAACATTATCCCTACAGGACAGTATGGAAGCTGAAGCATTATGCTATGGAGATTCCTCTTATCTGCAGAAGTTGGGAATCTTGTCAGAACTGATTTAAAAACAGATGTAGTTATGTATAAGGAATTACTACAAACAATACTGTAGTACCAAAAGCAGTATATTCTAAATGTCGAAAGACCCTTATCACAAGCACTGCACTAATTAAGACAACCGATTTCATCTCTTCCATCTAATATTGCAGACTGCGGAGCTTTAGAGCTTATTTGTGGCAGGACGAATAGTCACGTAAAGGTGTGAATTCACATTTATTCACCATTATCCTATATTCATGTATAATCAAATTCTTGAAAGTGCTGAATTTGAGACCAATTCGGATGCCTACGACAGACTTAGGGAGCACTTTGCACTACTGTGTGCGCGTGCATGAGAAATTCACCTATGCATCAAGCATTTAATTCTGTCACAGTAGCGTATTCGGCAAGGCATAACGTGTCACATTAACCAGTTTTACTTTGCCAGATTGAAGTGGTGAATTAGGCGACTGATGGCTAGACTCCTACTGTCCGACTGACTATGCCATTCTATAAAAGAGTGCTACGGTAATCCTTTGCTTAGTGAATAAAAACCCAAAGTGACCAGCGTTAAGTTCAACAGATGAATTCTCGCTGTGATGAATGCGCCCCTATTCTGGTGATGTTTCATTCAACGGCTTAGAAAATATGGTGTCAAAATGCTAACGTGAGATATAAATTGTCTGCTACTGAAATGGAAGTAAAAACAATTGTTGTAATCTACAGTTTGTGATTACCCCCTAGCTACAATACTATCAATCAACAGGTGACAAAATGATGACATTTCCCTTTCTTCTGATAATTAATTGCCTGATGTCAGCATGTTGTCATTAACGTACAAAAAGATAGTTATGTTGGAATTGTCTCCTGTAAACAGATCCAGGTAAAGATGACATCACTTTGTTGTAATACATCTATTTGTGAATAATTCGCTACAGTATGCCACCACTACTGTTCATCTGGCAATGGGCATGAATTGTTATAAGAATGGGCAATCTTGCCATTCTCTTGTGTTTTAGTTGCTGTTATTTCTGCCAGGGGATAGTTGCATAAGTGACACCAATTGGTTTTATATTCATATAAATGCCAGACAATTTCTAGCCCATATTGCCACATTTTTTAAGCCTTTTGAGTGAAATGTCTCCAGAATAGTAACAGGAACCCTGCCACAAACCAAAAATATGCCACATTAGTTTGGCAATGTAAAATCGGTGTATTCATGACACTGATGACACCTGGGCAAACTGCACTTCGACACATGGTGAATAGTTGAATTATTGTTGCATTTGCAGCGAATAGATGTAAAATGAACTAGAAATATGCAGTTGCCATAATGTCCCAAATTGTGTCAATCAGCACATTGATGACAGCAGTGTTATTTGTTATTTAGGCAAAGTTGGCAAAGAATTATTGTGAATTCACTCAACTATGGGACAACTCCAACTTTGATAATTATGCTCCTAATTTGGATATTTAGTGAGCTCTGTGAGTATCAGATGCAACAAATCACCCATGGATGGCGCTAGTTAAAATGATGTTGACATTTTTCTAAAAGAAAGCTTGAATTTGATTGGCAGTTAACTGATGAGCATTCTCCTTCATTTAATCAGTTCTCATGCCAGTATGCAGTAGGGAAGTAAGAAGTACTCCCATACAACTACTGTACAAACATGAGAGTTAATATAACAACAATGTATGTTGAGGCACAGTAATATGGGATAAACCTAATCCTATTATCAGAGTGTATGGGGTACATAAATGTATGGGCTGGCTTTTACCCTTGTACCTGAGTAAGGCAGACTGAGAGCTGACTTAGGGGGTTATTCACTAAGGTGCGAATTCGACTGTCGAATTCGCAAACAGTGGATTC
>WMED01014072.1:0-14167 GCA_019650415.1 Pipa parva | reverse complement strand
GTGATCAGGACCGTATCCCGGCTAACCTGCATGCAGTATGTACACTACATGCTGCGTGCAAGTAGGCAGGTTAACTGGGATATGGTCCCCATCGCTGACCTTAGTATTGCCTGACAGTGATTGGAATCTGTATGTAGTGGAACCCCTGGCTTGTCCTTGAGTAACCCTTGGGTTCCGTGGAACCCCTGGCTTGTCCTTGAGGAACCCTTGGGTTCCACGGAACCCCAGTTGAAAATCACTGTTGTACATACATAAGCAACAAATGGAAAGTACTGGATGTGGAAGAACAGTTTGTATACACAGGTATGTTTCAAGTATAGACTAATTGTTACTCTTACTATGACAGTATTCAGATTGTGTATCACTGTGATTGAGCGCTGGCTTAATGCTGCATGTAATCCAATATTTTAACAATGCTAAAAGAATCCTAAATCAAGTTTATATTTGTGCATTTAAACAGTGTGTGATATTTGCTAAATTATCACTGAAAGAAATGTACTTTAAATGAAGTAAAATATATTTTTTATTTTTGCATATGGATGTTTTTCCTGCTGCTTCAACCCAGCATGGCAGTCCTGTCTTGCTTTATGATTGAACATCTAATGTCTTATAGCCTGCCACAGTATATAGAGCTAAGAACAAACACTTATTTCATCGGTACAGCCTGGTGAGGTTATATGCACAGTGGTTCAAATCACTTGCGCATCTACAGGAGTTGTGGAGGTGACCGAGCCTAGGAGAGGGGGTCTGGAGCAGATTGAGTACCAGAGCCCCACCCCCTTGAAGGTCCACCCCTGGTTCAAATGATAAATGTGAAAACACAGAAAACTATATTTAAGCTGTAATGAAACTTTATGAATCGGGGATACTTTGTTATTCTGAATATATAACAAATAAATATTATTAGTTAAACATGGAACATTTTGGGAAGAAAAGATACATATGCAAAGGGTTGTTTACATTCAAGGTAAGGAACATACAAATAATGTATAGAGTATTATGGCAGCCTTTATTAGGAGGTGGATTCTGGAATATATAAATGCCAAAATATATTACTGAAGTTGGTCTTATATGATGTTCTAATTTTTTTGAGATAATGACTTTTGGGTTTTCCTGGGCTGTAAGCCAAAATCATCAAGATTAACATAGAGTGAACTTTTTCAAGTGTTTATTTGTTTGTAATGACTCTATATAATATATGTGTCACTTTTTGAATTGAATTACTGAAAAAAAAACAATTTTTGACCGATATTCTAATTTATTGAGATGCACCTGTAGTGACTTGTTAGTGTAGTGGACAACTTCTGATGTTTGTCTCACCAGCATAATCTATACACAGGCTTATCCATTATGATCTGGCACAGTCTGTGGCCATGATCACAACACACCATGCCTCTACCCAGCATACACTACGTATCAGCACAAAGTTTGTTGAGCCCTTTCCTGCCAGCCTGGGCTCTCATTACCTGGCACTGGGGGACCTGGAGGAAGATGGTGAGTTGTCTGAATTTTGAATAGACCCATATTTATATATTTCCTGAGAAGGAATTTGCAGTAATAGTTTTATGAATTTGCAGGCAATCTACCTCTGCTGTGTGTGCGTCTGATGACTTGCATTGATGGAGCTGATCTCTCCTTGCTTCAGCAGGCCGTGGAAGAGCAAAGAAAATACCTTCAGACCAGAGTAAAAGCCTCAAATAGGACTTGATGTATTTAGTGATTATACTCCAACTACAGATGTACTGTAAATTTATATCCTGAACAAAAGCAGTAAAATTGCTAAATGTTTTTCTCATTCACAAGAGATTGCTGACATCTATGCACTAGGATTTGATACTCCACTTCATGTAGATGTGTTTATGCTATGTGTGCTGTGTTTGTTTTTATTCATCCTAGAGCTGTTAAATGAAATGAAATGTAAAGCCTTGACCTGATATGTCCCTAAAGTGTTCAAGACAATAAATGAATATCATACCTTGCTAAAAATCAATATCATTTTAGTGTATGGCTCTGGTTTAAAAATTATTTTTTTTTTTTTTTGCAGGAGATCCCCACAGCAGTCAACAGGTTATGGCCTGCCCCTTCCTTTCACCGTGAGGTTTATAGCTACCTAACCCCATACAAGGCCAGGTGCCGGTGGACTGCAAAAGTCCATCTGAGCACCTGATTCCTCATGTGGTTTGGTAGATAAATTAAATTGGTTTTAGAAAGGTATTGTATGCATTTAATGACCAGAACACATGGGGGACATATTGTGTAATGAGTTTACATACCCTTTAACACATACAGTATTTAGGTAGGATATAATGAAATCCTGAGATTACTTTTTGCCATTTCTTTGTCTTCAAGGATTTAATAGCTATGTAGGACATGCTACTTAACCGAGAGGGTGATTTCCCCAGTACTGTAAATATGTGCAATATTTCAGCTTTGTTTAGCTTGCTGGATCGAAATTATTTTGCACTCATTCATAGGAAAAATGTTTTTCTCTAGAGGTATTTAATGATTTAATCTGTATATATTTTTTTGTAATTAAAATGTTTTTTGGGGTGTCTTCTGAGTGGTGTAGTTTTATTTTTCTTTGTTTACATCCCCCAAATCTTTGTTTTTCAACTATATTTAACTTCTAAATAGTTATTAATTTTAATTTGAATAGAGACACAACTGAGATCCTTGACTTTCAGTCTGACTGAAATATTTATACTACATTTTATAAAATGTATTTAAAAATTGTCAACCATAAAGAAAGGGAGGCAGGTTTCCAGTTTATTGACAAAAGAATGATGCCAGAAAACCAAAACAAACAGAATTAATGCAGGAAATGAGAAATTATACAGCAATGCTATCCTAAAATAAGAAACCACTTTCTTGCAGATGTAAATAATAATGGTTAAAATATATATATAGCAAACCCTCATACCTAGTAGTTAAAGGATGTCAGCGAAGGTATAACATTTACAGGCCTATAGATAGCAGGTTGGTTGGGATCTGCAGGTGCTTCAAGAAACAGAAAGCCAGTGCTAGGGTCTTTCCGGCATCGAGCCATAGCTTCCTTGTAATTGATGTGCTCCTTAGAAACGGGGTCAATGAGATCTTTTGTGTATTTGGTCTCATCCTGGATCTCATCAGCTAGATCTTGGCTCACCATGCCTTGCTGTACTGCCTCAGGAAGTGGGATTCTGCCCGTTTGCTTAGTGTCAATTAGACCCCCTGTGAGGTGCTGAACAACCAAGAATGGAAAGGCTTTGTCTTTAGACATTAGATCCCTTTGAACAGCCTCCCCTATAGATAAACGCTTTTTGGTCACAGGATCCTCAACACCTGTGAATGCTTTTTGGGCACTAAGCAAGCTCTGCGTATTGCTGCTATCAATCAAACCCCTGTCTATAGCTTTATGCACTGAATATCGTTCCTTGCTCGTAATGTGAATGATCCCTCCAGTAGCAGACTGAGCTTCAAGCAGCTTCTGACCAGTTGTAGGGTCCAACAGTTTCCTTGCAATTGCATTTCTGATTGTGGTTTTGTTGTCTGTGGTTGTATCGTAAACACCAGCAATTGGAAAGCTGTCATCATAAAAGACTTTAGGTGTACTTTGGCTGAAAAAGCTTCGACTTTGGGTTTGACTGGTAGAGGATGGGGATTTAGGTCCAATAATTGAACCAATGGACACATTCTGGGTTTTTGTTTCTCCAGCCACCAGAAGAGCAAACTCTGAAATAGGAAGCTTGCCATCTCTGTACATCTGTAGTTCTTCTTTGGTAATTTTCTTGGATTTTAAAGCATCTTCAATGGAATATTGTTTCCCACTCTTCTTATCCAACAAGACAGAAATTTCACCACTTAATCCTGTTGTAGTAATTTCTTCCCAGTCGCACTCTAACTCCTGAAGCTGCATATATTGGCTTCTCTCTATGATACCCCTTTTATAAGCTTCATAAGGAGACATTTCCTTTCCAGTGTCAGGGTCCAGGATAGAAATCTTTGTGGAGATGTTAGTTTCCCTCATATGTGTTTCCTGACTACGCTCTTCACGGTTTACACGAGACTGCAGGTCCCTAATTTTTCTTTCCTTATCATAAATAGCATCTTTCTCAGAAAGAATGTTGGATTCCAAAAGGGTCAGCTCATGCCCCATTTGCATTTTTTTCAGACGTTCGTTTTCAGCTTTTTGGGTAAGCAGTTCAGACTCCTTACTCAAAAACACGCTTTTTTGCTGCTGTTGTCTCTTCAGTTCTAAAAGCTCTTTCTCAATGGCTATCTTCTCTTGCAGTACCTGATTCCTTGATTTTTGAAGATCAGCTTCCTCCTTTGACCATGATTTCTTCATAGCATCTATTCTATCTATCTTCTCTTTGAGCCTTTTAGTTTCATCTTCAAGGTCTTGCCTTGCATTGCGCTCCTTGTTATACAGCTCTCTCAATCTTGCTCTCTCATTTTGAAGCACCTTGTCCTTTTCCACTCGAATTACTTCCTTATAGATGGTTTTTTCAAGAGACTTCTCCCTCTGCAGAATATCTATCTTCATTTGCAAGTTCTTACATTCTCTTTCTACATTCAGAATTTGGCTTCTTTCTTTGTCTAGTTCAATACGAAGAGTATTGGCTGCTTTTTCTATAAGAGGATCTCTTTCCACTTTGACAACCTCCTCCATAACAATCTTCTCCTGCACCGATGGAGGCCTTTCCTCTATTTCCTTAATTCTTAATGTGATCCGACGCAACTCTTTTTCTGCTGCCAGTTTTTTGTCTCTTTCTTCTTGAAAGTTCAGCAGATTTTCTTTCTCTTCTACTACAGACCGTAATTGTTGCACCTCACGTTCTAGGCGACGTCTGTTTCCTACTTCTTCATCAAAAGTTTTGCTTAACCTGAAATGATCATCTTTTATTTTTGGGTCTTGCTGTAAACGGACTACCTCTTGAACAACCACCCTCTCCTCAGGCTTTCTTCTCTCAAGCAGAATGTATTTGTTTTGTAAGTCATACACAGCATCTTCCACTTCCCTTCTTTTCTGAGCCTCATCTCTTACTTCTTGACGGAGTCGATCTGCCTCCTTTATCAATACAGGATCATTTTCATACTTAACTAACTCTTTATTGACTGTTTTAGTCTCCACCTTTGATCGCTCACTTTTCCATTGATCCCTTTCTTTAGAGAGTTGAACTTTCTGTTCTAGGTATTTGCTGTTAGTAGTTTCCATATCTTTTATTTGCCCTTTCAACCGTTCTATTTCCTTTAGCAACTCTGGGGTTTTTTGTAATTTGACCACCTCTTTGACTACCTCTTTATACTCTACTGCAGGTTTCTGTGACTTCAGAAGGATTAGCTGATTCTGGCTTGCATCTAGCTCTTTCTCACACATGGATTTTCCTGAGCTAACCTCTTGCAGAACTTTCTTCAGCCTTATGATTTCCTTTTCAGTTTCTGGTTCCACTACAAACACTTCATTGACTCTTTCTTTGATTTCAATTTTAGGCTTCTGCTTTTGGACCACAACATACCTAGACTGCAGATCAGTGAGATCACGGCTAACAGTCACATTCTTGCTTCGTTCCTCATCTATCAATGTTCTTAGCCTTGCTGCCTCTTTAAGGATTTCTGGGTCCTGTTCAACTTGCTTTACTTCTTTAACTATAATTTTAGGCTCCACTGATTCAATCAACCTCTCCAGCTCCTCTGTTTTGGTCTTCAGCTTTAATATGTTGTCTTGGAGGGACTTTCTATGGAATGTCTCATCATCAATTTGAAGCTGAAGTGCTCTTGAAGCTTTTACCATCTCTGGATCCCTCTCTAACCTCACTACCTCTTTCAGCACCACTTTCTCTTTTATATTTGGCTGCTTCTGCTCTAGAATCAGCACTTCTTTTTTTAGCCTTTCTAACTCCAAGGAAATTGAATTATTTTCATCCTTCAGTTGTTTTATCTCTTTTCTGAGAGACTGAGCCTGAGCCTCTAAGTTGGAATCTCTTTCTATCTCTGTGACCTCTTTAGTAAGCAGTTGTGGTTTGATATTTTTTCTCTGTTCTTCCAGCGTCACCAGAATTTTGTTTGCATTGTATATCTCTGACTGTGTGGCTTCTCTCTCCTTGTAAACCTTATCCGCCTGATTAGTCATTGCTGATAGTTCTGACTCTAACCTGGGCTCTCTGTAATACTCCACCATTTCTTTTTCCTCTATGCGTTCCACTGGTTTTTGTGTTTTTAGCAGTATTAGGCGCTTCCTGTTTTCTTCAAGGGCTTGCTGCACTTCAGCAACTTTCTTTTTTTCCTCCTCCAAATTCTTAGAAAGGCTCTCTGATTCTTTAGCTGATCTCAGAGCATTTTCAGCTTGCAAGTTTTGCTGTGTAGTGATTTTTACTCGTTCATTAGACTGCCAAAACAGAATAAAAATAAAATAGGGATGAATATATGATTTTTTTTTTTATCTATCATCAAACTTTGGTTAAGTAACTAACAATTGTGCCAGTTTGTACTGTGAACCTACTGAAGAGACTATATGCCAGTCTGGTGCTAACGCTGTGTGACTATCTTAGGCTCTCAGTTTCACACTAGAGTCTGCTATTTTGTTAGCCAATAAAAGGTATCCCCTATACTCTCTTGTCTTTGCTTAAATCTATGGCTAACATGGTGCACAACTCTACTGACCCTAGAGTCAGATGACACTTGCAATAGGAGTCAACTCCAGCCTATTTACTTTAGGAGCTTCATACTGCTTACCCATCCCATATTGCAGGTAATCCTTTTAAATCTGTAGGCCTAGTTCTATTATCTTTTAAAGATACTGTAAAGTAAAAAGCGATAGCTTATTGTGTATCAATTCAATTCTAGCTGCATATTTATTTATATTTTATTACAGTGACTGGCTCTGATGCTGAATTCTACATGCAAAAGTTACTAGGCTTCCATATTGTTGTGTGTGCAGAAAGAAAATACCCTGTAGTGTATACATCTTTTTCATTCTACTTTGTTGCGACAAAAGAACTTTTTTTGTGGCAGCGCCTGCAGAAAACTGTAACCAAACCAAATGGAAACCCAAAATGGTCAATGTAAATGCCAGGTTGGGGAGAGAGCAGTGCAGAAATGTAATAAAAAAGGTTTCCATATGTCTGTGAATATATTATGGTAAAGACAATATTACCTTATCCAGCACATTCTTTGTAAACTCCATCTGGGTAAGCTGCTGGTTGTTGAAAACCGCAGCTTGACTAAAGCGTGTCGCCAAATCATTTTTCTGTGAAAAAGGCATAAAGTTCATGATCGATAGAAAAAAACAAACAATGAGCAGTTTTTTAAAAAATGTTCTGTAGAATACAAGCTAGACATACAATAATGACCTTTAAAGATGCATTTATCAAGTTATCAAGGTTACCAATGAAAATGTTATTGGTCTATTCAGTTGCGCTGACTTGCTTACCAATTTTCCACTAAATAAATTTCTGTGCTAAAATTTGTGAAGTTTGGCATATTACTGTATAGGTGAATTTGTTTATTTCCAGGGAAATTTTGGCATTGAAAAATATGCCTCTTTGTGTCATATACCCAAGGGTTCATTTAACTACATGAAATCCTATGAAGTTACAGCCAAGTTCATCAAGGTTTGGTTAATTTATTGCTTTCAGTATTTTTTTTTTTTTTGCCAGTTCTTTTGTATTATCTAGTTTTCATCATGGCTTGACATAAATTTACTACTGAAATATATTTATTTTTTTTCAATATTTCCCCATTGTTCCATACCTGATCTTTTATGTTTTGCTGCATTGGGATGACGTTTGGTATCTTGGGAGGGACTGCACTGACAGGAAGTGTAGATTTATAACGATTAGATTGACTTTCATAATCCTGTAAAAGGAAACAGACAGTGATTGGAAAATGTTTGAGTTTGAAAAAGTACAGGAGCAGAAAAATCAAACTGTGAAAATTAGACACCATGGGCGAAATTTATTAATATCAAAAATATTACCAAAAAAATTGCGATATCGAGATATTGGTAAAAATAGTTTGAAATCATGATATTGCAATTTTTTCGATATCGCAATATCGAATTTTCCAGTGATATCATGGATCTTTGCCATTGAAATCAATGGTTTAAACATTTCGTTCGAATTTCGATATCGATATTACCGATATCAATAAACTTGTAATATTGATATCAGTAAAAATAATTTGATATCGTGATTTACGATTTTAATAAATTTCGCCCATGGTGAAGCTTGATTATGATACTTTTATATCCTTTATGGAAAATCACTGGCCTACAAACTAGGGATCCAACAAAAAGTAGCATCCGGTACTCCCAAAGAGTTAAAAGCAAAAGCTTTTATAAATTACTTACATTAAAAGCAGGAAACATGTAAAATCCAGTGGAAAAACGGTTAAAAACAACAAAAGAGGCACCCCCAACGCGTTTTGCGCTTAGGGTGCTTAATCATAGGTCATTTCTATTCCTGAGCACCCCTAGTGCCTTTACTACAAGGCCAACAACGCATGTTGTTTACTGGAGAGATTGAGCGAACCCAAACAATTACAAACTAGGGATGTTTAGCCAGATGTGCTTAAGTAATGCAACGATTGGAATATAATAACATCCATAGCTGCATTTTTTTTTTCAAATAATTTTCTCCTTTGTTCCATCTGTTTGTCTAATGGTGGAAAGCCTGCTAATAGACTTACATCAAGAGCATTTATAAGATCATCCGAAAGCTTAATCATATTGTTCTTCTCTGGCTCCTTTCTTTGGATCTCATCCACCAGCCTCTGGAATGGAATACATTGTTAGAGTGAGTTATATTTCACATTTCCATTGATCGCAAACAAGAGTTCTGAATACATTGTTCTAGTTCTTACTCCCAAGATTCTGAACACTAGAGCCAACCAAAATGTTAATCATGAGAATTTTTTCTCTAAAACGTTTAAGGTTTCTTGCAAAGTGTCAGATTACAAAGGGAAAAAGTATGCATGTATTTCTCTCAAATAAGCTAGGAATTAAATAAGACTAATCCAGTTAACTCAAAATGTGCATAGAGGCAAGAATGATGAGTTTGAGAGTAAATGGATGGTAGGAGGAGATATCACTGATAAATAAGCAAATGCTGTAGTAAGGGTTGGTTTATGATGAAAACTATAATGGCAAAGGGCACACTGTTTTGACAGCGGCATATAAAATCTAAAACAATACATAAAATATGTATTTTCTCTCAGTGACTGCCTTAAAATAGTAATGTGGTTCACAATGCAAGCAGCGGGACCCTTCTCCTGTGTTTTATGGAATTTTTAATTGATATGTGTGCCATTGCCCTTAAAGGGGAACTAAAGTGAAAAAATAAAAAACAGTTAAAATACTTACCTTATACTGAGCTGGTTGATTACAGTCACAGCATGAGCTGTGTTGTAATTAGCCAGCTGGTGATGATTCCCCCGATGCTTCTTCACAGCACGGTGGCTGACTGGTAGCTAGCGCTGCAGCTCCTCCCATCCCTATAACACCATGGGTGTTTCAGGGCTTAAACTTCATCACGTTCATTGTGGGGGCCAATGAGAACGCTCCCCGCAATGAGCGTGATGAAGAAGGAGCTGCGCGTTGGCTTCTTCAGCCAGCGCTGTGCAGGAGGCGCTGGGGGAAGCATCGGGAGCCAGATAATTACAACACAGCTCATTCTGTGACTGTAATCAACTGGCTCAGTATAAGGTAAGTATTTTAACTGTTGTTTTATTTATTTTTTTACTTTAGGTCTCCTTTAAGCATCAACTCACTTTATAAGACCATCCTACAATTATTTTTTGCAGTTTTTTTGCAATTGATTAGTTTTTTTGCAGTTGATGTTACTGTTGTGAAAGTTTCATTATAAATAATAAAATAACTGGTAAATTAGTTGTAGCAGCTTCTAAATTTCACAGAAGTTAGCAATTTGCTCAAAGCCTGAGATACACATGGGGAAAAACTCAGAAAAAGTTAAACAGTCAAGTCACATTCACCAGCTGACCCAAAACTACTCGTGCAATGCAAATAAATCCAGTTTGCTCACCGTGTTAAATCAAATGAAAGTCCCCATTTTATTGCGGAACAAATTTATACAACATTTCGGTTGCTAACACCTCCTTTCATCAAGTGTACATCAGGAGGTGTTTGCTTCTGAAGTTTTGTGTAAACTTGTTCCGCAATTAAATGGGGATTTCCATTTGATATAACACATTGAGCAGCCTGGATAAAAATCACAACCATTACAGCAGCTGCAAAAGGCATAAACTAGATTAAGCAATTGCTTTATTAGGCGAATGACAGATGGGATGTTTTAACTCTGGCATGTAAAGCTCATATTTTCATTAAGGTACGCAAGAAAGGTCAGTTTTCAAAAGATGGCTGCAACTAACAATGAAAAGAAAAACACAAAACAGTAAGGCCAAGGCCACACTTGTTACTAAACTGGAAAAATAATATTTGTTTTCTCAGATGGGATAATGCACACAGTATACTGTATTTAGGTATGGCCCATAGGCAGTAATGATTCTCATACAAGTAGCTCAGCTACACAAGTCCAGTTATTTTGAATTATTTCTACTAAACCATGTATTATATATACCTTTGTAATAGAAATTAAAGTTCAAAAGCCAAGATAGCCAACAGAAGTGCTATAAGGGGCATTTATAGAGGTCCAACCAGATCAGCAAACAAGAGGGGGTCCCAGTCAGCCACGAACACTGGGCCTTCTAAGCACTAACTAATGCAACCAATAGCTTACCCCACACTGAGCAATCTAACAGGAGTTTGCATTGTAACTGTTGCATTTATAAAAGTACACTATTGTTTGGGATCCATATTATTTCCAATGGCAACCCTGCCAAAAGTAAACATGCCAAGTGTTTCTCAATCAGTGGAAACTTCAGTCTTAATTTTGTTTTTAAGCCCAACTGCTCTGCCAATATATTTTGGGTTTTTCCCAAATAATTCTGATAAAATTTCTATTTTTTACTTCCAAACTCTTACCTTCTGAGCCTGTAGCTTGTAGTCAACCTGGCTGGGACTGTCTGAAGCTGTCACTTGGTTCTTAGGAAGACTTTTCAGCCAGGTATCCAAACCATCACAGCTGGTTTTATACTGCTGAAATGGTAGACTAGTGTCTCTCAATATCTTCTCCCTGCCAGGACATTATAGAAAATAAGTTTTTCATTCATGTTCTGAGAAGGAAACACCTGTACACTAAAGAAAAGATGTATATATTTACACTTTGTGTAGTCCAAGCACCGACATACATTCCCTCTTTTGAGGAATAAGCTAAAATGTACAGTATATATAAAACCTGTATTTTTTCATCACAGGTTTGACTTACATTAAGCTGTTCTGCATCTAGTCTTAATACTTTATATACCATTATGTGTTGCTAGTGATACAATCAGATTATGTGAAAGTCTGACAAGTATCTTCTCTAGAAACCACACAAAGAAGCAGTCACCCTACCTACATTTTGATAGGTGCACATTATTTGTTCAGAATGGTTAGAACCCTCAGAAAGCTCTCACTAGTGTATCTTAGGCTCAAGTCATTTCCTACCTATCATTTTTTTCAGTAATTATAATTGTTCAGGCTTTTTGTTAATAATGCATAAATATTAAGGTTAATTATATATATCTTTGATTTTTTTTTTTTTTTACAGAAAGTTTATGTAAACTGTGTTTTGAGCCAGTCAATTTTTTGTGACCCATTAAATTCTATATATTTTATTTTAATTTAAGCAATATTTTGTCTTCAGCAGGGCTGTGTTACTGGTGGTGCTGTTGTTTTAAAAAATGGATCATGACTAATGACTAAATTTCAGTGCTCCAAGTGATTAAAATCATTTTGCAACTGCAATTACTTTTCAGTTACACATTTTGAGTGTACATTTTTATAAGCAGGAGCATCTGCTAGCATTTCCCTTTCAGAAACATAATACATGAAACTGTCTTCTTTCTGGCTGATGTAGTAACACGAGTGAGTGCTGGGAGTTAGTCTGCGCTCTTGCCATTGTTTGTGCCACATTCTTTTAGTCATTTTCAGCTGCTTACCTCTGATCAAGCTGATCAGCAATGGCATGATAGCGATCATTGAGCTGTTGAACTTTAGTGCGCTGGTAAAGGAGGTCAGGGGAGTGTTCCATGGTGTTGGTCTGCAGGGTGCTGCAGGCCTGCTCTGTATCCTTAAGGCTACGGTTTAGCTTAAGAAGATTGTCCTGTTTATCTACAAGATCTCTTTTTAGTTTCTAGAAGAGGAAGGTAGAGCAAATATTTTATTGAAAAGTGGTGCAAGATATTCCCAGAAAATGTCATATTCTTTGTGCCTGCTACTGTGTAAGGCTAGGTTCACACTAGCGCAGTGGTGGCAAACCTTTTTGGCACGGTGATGTCACTACCAGCGTCGGCGCTGATGAGTGATGACATCACACCTGCGTGGGGGGAGTGTGCATGCGCCAGGGGAGGAGTTCTCCCCTTTGAGTGAGTGCTTCTTTTCATTGCAGGCCATGGATCCAGCCTAAAAACTGTCAGATCTGGTCCGTGGCCTGTAATGAAGGCAGATTTGACGACGGCTCACATGCCAACAGAGTGGGCTCTGCATGACCTTTTTGGCACATGTGCCATAGATTTGCCATCCCTGCATTAGCGTATTATGCTCAGCACATAATACGCTAATGTGAAAAAAAAAAAAGGCTCAATGCAAGCTGATATCACTTACCTAGTTCCAGACACACTAGCATATGATGGGCATGCGCTGGGTCCGTAACGCTGTGTGTTGCATTTTGGCTGGCGTATTATACGCTGCACCCAAAATGCGACTACACAGGAAGTGATGTGAATGCCGAGGGCAGAGCATAATACGCTAGTGTGAACCTTGCCTTATACCATGGTCTCATACTTTCTGTGGCTCCTTAGTTTATAAACTACTACCCTAGGTAACTTCTTGTAATTTCCTTATACATTAAAACATAAGAATTTGTCTGCAGTCTGTGCTTGTGACTTATTAATTAACAGACTCACATAAGCCTGGGACATCCTTATACACCTTGGTAAAATGCATTGGTTCACAGATTTACAGATCCAGCCTTCAAACACTACAAGTTTTTGGATATACGTCAGCATTATAGATTTAGTTTCTACTAAAATCAGGGGTCTCATATTTTTGGAAAAAGTCTAATTCAAAAGTCCAAACAAAAATATGTAACAATGGTATCTGTTTTATCTGTACTGATAATAGCCATGTTGTATGTGTTGGTTAAGGAAACACTACCAGTCTTAAAGAGGGTTATTCACTAAAGTCCGAATTGTTGCGTATCGGTGCGAATTCGCCAGATAAAGACAGTCCCAATAGGCTGCTACTGTCGCAGTCGTGTCTTTATAATGAGAATATTGTCACAGTCGCGACTTTATTATGGGCACATTGTCGCAATCTTAACTTTAAAAAATTGTCTCAACTTTACAATGGGGAAATGATTCCAGATTTGCTATGGGAATCCGCTGTTTGAGAATTCGACAGTCGAATTCGCAGCTTAGTGAATAATCCCCTTATTGTTTACTATAAAAAAATTAATAGGCATGCTTTCTAGACACCATTTAGAATGTTTAGAAGCACACACTGAATATATAGTAACTATAAAGCTTGTTGAGCATTTTCATTCTTAGCATGTTTGTCAGCGCTGCAGTGTAGTCATGATAAGAGAACAGGGCCTCATATGGGCATCCCTGTTCTTTTGTAGAGTATGAAAATTTTAGCAGAAAATAATGTGTTTTTTTTGTGTGTATGCAAAACATAACGCATATTGTTTCAGGTACCTGAATTTCAACAGTTCGCTCCTGCAGGGCATTTGGGGAGTACTGGATCAAACAGTCCTGCACTAGGGAATTTTCAAAACTGGTTATCATATCCTCAGTCTTTTTAATCTGATTTTCCAGGTTCAAAGATGCTTTGGCCCTAGTTCAAGGAAAGGACAAAGTTATAAAGGAACAAGGAATGTATGTGATGCTAAAGCTGTGGTAACAAAGATTATCTGGTCACTAATAAAATACTATTTGTTAGAAGAGAGTGTTATTCCTATTGCACAAAAAATGGTTAACAAAATGTTATGTAAGGCTGTGTATACTGCTAAAAGTGCACCTGTCACCTCAAAACTAATACTAATTTAGGTAATACTAATGAAATAAATGT
>WMED01014071.1:0-14168 GCA_019650415.1 Pipa parva | reverse complement strand
CTCCGAAGTGAGGCGAACACTACGCACCTCACTTCGGAGCTTCCTGAATAACCCCCAGTGTCTCTATTCTTATACTGCTGTCCTTGTATACATCTGATCTACCTTTTGTGAGAAACCAATATAGTGTTTTTCTGAAAAAAGGGGAAGCAGATCTTCACAAGGTATTACATAGTTAGAGGTCACTGTCATGCAGAGTAGAAAGAGGGCAACTGAGTAATGGCCTTGATCAAATTTCTGGTGGGTTATTGCAAAAATACCCCTACACTACAGTATATATTCAAACAATCAATAACCAAATTTTCATTTTATTAATAATTGAATTCATATTAAATTAGGGTTTGTTTAATCTGGAAACAAAAGTCATTTCACAAAGAAATGATAATGAATATTCAAAATAACCTGAAGTTAATTAATTACAGCTATTGCTCCAAGTTGATGCATTAAAAAGAATTGCAGAACTCTGAGGGGGGAATTCAGAAAGCTCTGAAGTGAGGCGCGTAGTGTTCGCCTCACTTCGGAAAAACTGAAATGCACTTGCTGATGTCCTGCACGCGGACATCAGCACACGCATTAAAGGGATTCCCCTCCCAGTGAGAGTACTCGAGTCTCCTCGCCGGGAGGGGAATCCCTTTAATGCGCATGCTGATGTCCGCGTGCAGGACATCAGCAAGTGCATTTCAGTTGTTCCGAAGTGAGGCGAACACTACGCACCTCACTTCAGAGCTTGCTGAGTTCCCCCCTGAGAGAGTCTAAAGTATTCTCACAAAGAAGTGGAATATACTGTATGTTTATATTAGCTTTGCTTGATTTCACATTTTGTTATGCCATCTGGTTACAGTATTACTTTATTTCTAATGCAAACAGGAGTTTATCTACTGGCAAGAGAAATGCTGAAATCAGTACTTCAAGGCAAGAAATGATTATGGGCCCAAATACTCTTTAAACTAAACAATACTGTTGTATCAGGATTCCTCTGTCATCATGCATGTAATAAGAAACGTGGTACACTACATATAAAAATTTACACAAGTGCAGAGGTTCCCAAACTTTTTACACAGGGGCCAAGTTCACGGTCCTTCAGACCGACGGAGGGTCGGACTTTAAAAAAACCTATGAAAATCCCTATGCACAGTGCACATATCTTATTTTAAAGGAGACCTAGAAGTGAAATTTATTAAAATCGGTAAGTTACCGATATCGCGATATCACTTTTAATAAATTTCGCCCTAGCTAAAGTAAAAAAAATAAAAAACAAATGTTAAAATACTTACCTTATAATGAGCCGATTGATTACAGTTGAATACAGTTACTGCATAAGCTGTGCTGTAATTAGCCGGCTCCCGATGCTTCCCCCAACGCCTCCTGCACAGAAGCAGGACACAGCTGACACAGAAGCAGGACACCCTGCTGACACAGAAGCCAGTGCGCAGCTCCTTCTTCTCCTTCCTCAGCCTCATACATCATCACGCTTATTGCGGGGAGCATTCTCATTGGCCCCCGCATTGAACGTGATGATGTTGAAGCCCTGAAACACCCAAGGTGTAACAGGGTGGGAGGAGCTGCAATGCTGGCTGCCAGTCAACCAGCGCTGTGAAGAAGTGTCAGGGGAAGCATCAGGTTCCGGCTAGTTACAGCACAGCTCATGCTGTGACTGTAATCAATCGGCTCAGTATAAGGTATTTTAACACTTGTTTTTTATTTTTTTGACGTTAGTTCTCCTTTAAAGTAAAAAAAAAAGGGAACAAATATAATATTTGAAATACACTTTGCTGCCTTCCCCACAACTCCCCCTCACACTGTGCTGCCTGCCCCACAACCCCCATCCCACACTGTGCTGCTTGCTCCCACAACCCCCTCCTTATTCCATGTCCTCTGAAGGGGGGGTGCTATCCTGGTGCCCCCCCCCCCCCCCTTGTTTTTCCCTCCCTACCTTTTCCCCTGCTTTGCTCCGTCTGCTGTAAAGATTACAGTTACAGCGCTCCTCACTTCCTCCACCACTGCCGCTTCCTGATGATGTGTAGTTATATCATTAGTATGCACCAGGGGAGTGCCAAGATTGTGCCCCCCTCCTGCAGTGCCCTGCCTACCCATACTCCCAGCCCTGGCATCGGGGGCTGGGTAAATGGCCTCAGGGGGCTGGATGCGGCCTGCAGGCCATAGTTTGGGGGCCCCTGCCCTAATGTAATAGGTTTTAAATGAGTTGTAAGACTTGGGCCCTTATTCACCAATGTGCGAAGTGAGCCGCGATGTGTTCGATTCACTTCGCACATTGTATTATGCGCATGCTGATGTCCGCGCACAGGACATCAGTATGCGCATAACACAATGTGCGAAGTGAGTCGAACACATCGCGGCTCACTTCGCACATTGGTGAATAAGGGCCTTGGACTCTCTGTGGGGATTATTTTACTTTGCTAACTTCAATGCTCTGTGGAACTTTTAAAAGCATGCGCAGGCCATTTCATTAGGGTATGCCCCCAAAGAAAAAACTTCTTAAAGGTAAAGTTTTTCCCTTTCCTTCTCCTTGCTTTCGACCTTCCCTGCTGATTTCCTTCCCCTGCTGCCCCCTTCCCTGCTGCTTTACTCCATCTGCTGCTCCCTTCCCTGCTGCTTTACTTTCCCTTGCTATCACCCTCCATGCTGCTTTCCTTTCCCCCTTTCCCTGATCTACCTGGTCCACAACACCCTCATTCCCCATATTGTGCTGCTCCTACAACCCCCTCTCAGTCTGTGCTTCCCCCACACCCTCCTACACTATGCTGCCCCCTCCTTTCTACTCTCTACCCTCTAAAGGAGGGGGATGCTATCTTAGAGCTTGCCCCCTCCTTTTCCCTGTCCTTGCCTACCTCCTCCATGGCCCAGCTCTGAACTCTACATTCAACTCCCTGCCAATCACAGAAAATTACATCATTGCTGGGGGGAGGAATGCTGTAGTGCTCAGTTCTACAGCAGACAGAGCCGGGCCACAGATGAAGGGACAGAGAAAAGGAGCGGGGTGAGCACCAAGATAGCGCCCCCCCCCCCTCCTGCAGCACCCTAGGTGGCCGCCTACCCTGCCTACCCCTCGGCTCAGCCATGATTATTTGTATTTATAAGGCAGAGCTAACCTAATGTACCTTTGATGAACCCAGCGAACAAACTTTCCTAGACTTTATTTCCAGTGCACATTTACTAAAGTTGAAAAGGTATTTTGAATAGTAAATGCAGAAGAAACAGCCCATATTTAATGATATTGCTGTTTTCTGCTAAACTGTTCAAAGACATTTTTTATCACCCAAAAGAATTCTACACCCTCTGACTGGCAAAAACCTATTATTCCCTGTGGAGTTGGTCCTGTCATTTCCCTTCTGTCAAGTTAAAAATATTTCCCCATTGAAAAGAAACATCAGTCTCAATCTGTAATGGAAGGAACCTTCATAGACAAACATGGCAACGTGTGCCCCTGTTAACAATTCTATATATACCTGTATATCAATACTGATTTATTTTGATGGGGAAACATTTTTATTAATCCTCTGTAAATTAGGGAAATTGAAAAGTACAGGGAAACAAAATTGACATTGAAAGGGGGTGAAATCAATTGAATTGCTCTTAGTAAATATGCCCTTCATGCTTGTTTAGCTTAACTGAGTAAATATTCTTGAACTAATTATATCTCATGCATAGGGATACATGTATTTATCCCTATTACAGCTTAAACAAAATCCACACATGAACAACAAAAAGTAGCACTATGAAAATAAAATATAAAATGATGTGAAATTTCCAAATTCTTGTACAGCTTCTTCTTAAACAGCATGTGCCTTGAACACTGGACAAAATAAATGTGATGTCTTAAAAAACTTGTGAAAAAAGTACATACACAAATTCTCACTAGTGCATTAAATCAAAAATCACACTAGTACACTCAATAGAAAAGCCCAAAAGAGCCAACAATATCAAATGATCCAAAGATCTTGATAAGGTGAAAAGGAAAGTGCATACAAATGGTGAAGCACTTCAAATTCCCGGTGTAGGTGATGGCAATCCTTTCTTATGTTATAATATATGCTCACCAGAAGCATCTATTAACGAGCCTTAAATAATATCCCACAGGAATCACTTCAATAATGGCAGACGTAATGCAACAGAAAATTCACCAACCCGTAAATCCAGATCCAATAAATGAATCTCATACAGAGAAGAAAACAATCTCTATAGTGTGAAGAACTTTGGGTTTATTGAATAAAAGAGTAACAACCAATATACTCACAAATGTGGAAGTAAGAATTTGCATATAAAACATATAGATGAGTTCAGGAAATAACAGCATGTAAGACACAATGTTCAGCGCGTTTTGCCGCAAAATGGTGCCTGCAGCTTCCTCAGGAACAAAAATCGATAGTCTATATGGTCATTTATTTTTGTTGGCTTTTTTGGGCTTTTCTATTGAGTGTACTAGTGTGATTTTTTATTTAATGCACTATTAGTGCGAATTTGTGTTTGCACTTTTTTTCACAGGTTTTTTTTAAGCATCACTTATGATTACAGCTTATTAGACTGAACCGTGTTAGACCAAGAAGATATTTACTAAAGCTAAAAAGTTTTTCAACTTATAAATGCATAAGAAACAGCCTTTTTTTTAAAACAATTTTGCTATTTTCTCCTATTTAATAAACCGTTCTAAGACAATTAAATAGCAGTGTTGGGCACACCAAATCAAAGGACTGCAAAGATCTTTTATTCCATTACTTTATTGCCAAGTGCAAAAGCAGCAAATGTTTCAGGTGATTCACTCTCCTTTCATCATTGCCAGTATTTCCTGCCTTTGTACAGGCCAAAATAGAGTTATTGCTGCTTTTCAAATATCTTTTTTGTCTGAATTATAAGAAGAGATGGGAGATAGTATGTTACTGCTTTTTCTTCTACTGAACAAATGAAAATTCAGATGCTTCATCACTAACATAAAGGAACTCTAGGCCTTTATATCTAAAGTGGACATAAATAATCTAGTCCATTTAACCATATAATGCTGGGTAGTAGGAAGTGTACTGTAAAGTCCTCTTCTACACTTTGTATCTTTGTATCCCTTACTACTTGTATAGCCAGGATTTCTACTGTTATTGCCGTGCAGAGTAAACTGTGTACTTTGTAGTTCAAGAAACTTGAGAATATCCAACCAGTGTCATATTTCACAAGGACAGAAACATAATAACATAGTTTATAAGGCTGAAAAAAGACACAAGTCCATCCAGTTTAGCCTATTTTCCTGCAATGTTGATCCAGAGGAAGGCAAAAAACCCATGAGGCAAGAGCCATTTATCCTCATATTAGGGAAGAAAATATGGCAATCAGAATAATTCCCTGGATCAAGATCCCACCCCCAGTTATCTATTACCCATAACTTGCAATGTTCTTAAACTGAAGGAAAGCATCCAAACCCCTTTTCAACTCCTTCATGGATTTAACCATAGCAACTTCTGCAGAGAGTTCCATAGCCTCAGTGTTCTTACAGTAAAGAACCCCCTTCTATGTTGATGTAGAAACTTATTTACCTCTAAAGATAGAGGATGCACCCTTGTAATACTTACATGAAAAATTAAAATGGGTCATATGCAGTTATACTATTAACTTCTAAACTTCTTTTTCACTTTGTAGTGCTTACTGGAACACTTTTAGATAATGTAATATATAACCATTAAGTAGCTATGCAAGGCAATTGGCATCTCAACAAGACAAGGTGGGAAAAAGGAGTAGGAAAAGCAGAAACTTGCTGCAAAACTTGTTGTCACTACATGTTTCAGGCTACACAGGTCCTTTCTCAAGACACTTGAGAAAGGGCCTGTGTAGCCCGAAACATGTAGTGACAACAGTAAAGTTTTGGGGCATATTTCCACTTTTCCTGCTCCTTTTTCCCACCTGTCTTGTTGGAATTGGATTACTGCGGTGTTGGCAGGACACCTGGAAAAAGTGTGAGCTACAAATATACAATATAGCCAACTACATTTTTTGCAATTAATATCTCTGGGCGGCATCCATGGGCTTTGCAGGTCAAGACACTGCTTTGTAGCGCAATTGTCTCTGTGGAGCAATCTTGCAATCTAGGGCACAAGGTTATTTGTGGGGACACTGGTGGGGAAGTTGGTGGACTAAGAGGCAGTTAGGGAGCATTTTTATTATGATCAGTGGGTAGAGCAATCTAGGGCTTTGGGGTGGCAATCTGGGGCATTGGATTTATTTGTGGTTTGTGGGGCCACTGGGGGGGTTCTAGGGCCAACAGGGAGTTATAGCAGTTAGGGAGGATTTTTATTATTTATGGGGCACTGGTGGCTATGGGGGTGATCATGGGGGATGGCAGTGGACATGGAGGGATTGGTGGGTCAGTAGGGGTGGTAGGTTTTTTTTATAGCAGAGCTGTGCAGCAGCATGCTGCAGCTGCCATTGCCAGCAGCTGAATGGAGAGAAGGAACCTGGAAGTGCTGAACACATGCTCTCCCAGGTTCCTATTGTCTCCTGTGTCTGACCAGAACAGCATCACCAGCTTGTCACATTACATTTTTGACAATAGGCCAAAAGTGCACGCGCAGATTGATCTATGGACTATTTTGGCAAACTTCGGCAGGGGGTGGGTACTTTGTGACAATATACATCACAAACATAGGCAGGAAATAACTTGTTGTGGGGGAGACGTTCATCTCACAATCCTAAGAAAATATATTTATCATGATTTTTAATTTTTTTAAGCAGCAATTAGATTTCCCCTTTCTAGGGACTGAAACAGAGAAAATTATTATAAAAGTTTTGTAGCACTAAAGCTGAATAACTATACAGCAGGCTTATCTTTTTAATAAGTTCAGGTCAGTAAATTCCTTTGATGATTACTCACTGATTCTTTTAATTTCAGATAGCCTTCTAGTATTGTGTAGATCTTTATTTCATATTCAGTGTGGGTCAATGAGTTACTGAAAGAGAAAGTTCTTGGGTGGATTAATAAAATCAATCAAAATTACAATGAAATAGACACTTATCTAAATGATAATGCCACCATTTTCTCTTTCAACTATAAGAAAAAAAATTATCATAAGAACCTTTTTATAACATTTTAAGGGATTCATCAATCTATCATAAGTCTATTTACATACTGAATTTGGTTTAATGTGGCTTAATTCTTATTTAGTGCATATTAACAATTTAAATGCATTTCTCAGCGGTGTGTCCATTAGTCATTATATTAAGGCTTGTGTGAGTAAATAATTTATATGTACAGATAAAGAATGTTAGACCTTTAATTATGTTGTTAGAATAGTATAAAGAACCCTGCTTGAAGCCCCTCAATTCACCACTTGAATTTGGTGAAGTCATATCTGTGTTTTCATGCCAGGAAGACATGTCGAATTGCCACCCAGATTGTTGTCAAATTTGCAGCAAAAAATACAAAAATGTGTTTATTATTACACAATTTGAGCAAAAATGTATTAAACTCGAAAAGGCTGAAATCAACGTTTTCGAGTTTATCCCCTGTAGATCTCGGCTGTTTGATCCAAAAAATTGATATATATTTTTCAATTGAATTTTACCAGTCTAAACTTTTCGATCGAGTTTTTCAATTGAATTTTTCTATGGAAGGGGTAGCCATACGTTACATTAGTAATATTTCTAACTTTCCATCAAAAAATCCGATTGATGGATGTAGGATTGAGAAAACACATGGGATGTTATCTTTGGACATAAGGGAAGGAGTGATATAACCACTGTGAATAACTGTTTTTGACTGATCCAGTGTCAATCAGAAAGGGGATGGGGTTCCCCACAATTGATTACCACAGTTATAAACACCTACCACTGCAGAGAGATTGCTCCCTCCCATTTTTTGGGGCAGGGCACTCATGCCTTATCTAAGTTTTTTGTTAATCTTTGCTTTCATTCCTTTAGCAACTTGCCTCAGAAAGGAAGGCTGTAGAGACCTTCATCCAGGTCTGGCAAATATAAAAGTAGCACTTAAAATTCTAACACGCATATATGAAGTGTTTTTTTGAAACCCAAATCAATCCATCTCTGCTTCAGTCTAGTATAGAAATTTTTTACACTCTCTACTTTGTCATTAGACAAAGTAACTGATTGATCTCCTAACCACTTTGTCCCCCACTCAATGAGTTTAATTATATACTGCTGTCCAGACTGCGAAGTCGTATCATCCCCATTTCTAGATCCCACAGTAGAAGCAATATTGAGAAACCGAATCTCCAATTTGGTGTTGCAACAAATTCTCTAAATCCATCCAACAACATGAAAAAAAGCCCCTTGCTAATCTTTGCCTTCTTGCTATAACAAGGCATAAGCAGTTCCTCTTGGTTGGGGATTCTACTCATCATAAAAAGCATCTTACTAGAAGTCCAAAGATGATATATAGGTTCATCAGGACAATCATTTGAGCCTCTAAGAAGGCTATTTTCACGTTTTCACGAGTTGGTACAAAGGAGCATAACAAGAAAGATTTTGTCTAGGTGGGTGTTAGAATACCTCTTGCTCTTGTCCCTCCATGTCAGTTCAGTATCTGCGTTCATTGCGGTTGTCTGCTGCTCTGGCATCTGGTCATGTGCACATAAATACCCACGAGTTGGCATCAGACGCTGTCGCGGTCACTGGATTGCATCACGTACGTATTCACGTTCCAGGCCTATTTAAACACACTTTGCTCTTTCTGGCATTTGACGCCCGTTTATAGGTTTCCAGCTTGCTGTGCCTGGGTGTGTTTATTCTGTTGTCTTGCTGTGTTTTGACCCTTGCCTGAATATTGACCTTGTTAGTTTGCTGCCTGTACCGACCTTTGCCTGTATCCTGACTCCGACTGATCTCTGCCTGCCCTGACCTTTGTTAACGTTTTTTGACTACTCTAATTCTTTTTTTATCCATCTGTAGACAATGCATTCTAGGGGCCACGACCTGGAGTTCTCCTTGCAGCCAAGCCCAGTACCTCCTTGCGGGGGTTTAAAGGTGAAGTCCGGAGTTCTCTTAGATTCCGCGGCTTGGAGTGTGCCAGTGCCAAGTCCACTGTGGGTTCTTGCTGTCTCCTCCTTCTCCTTCCTCCTGTACTGGTGCCTGCCTGACACAGTGCAAGGGGCTATAACTGGACTTAGAAGATTTATAGGAGTAGTGCACCGGAAACATAATTCCCTCCATTCAGGATTTTTTTGTTTCAGCTACACTCCCAGCTCCCACCATATTGGGTGGGGGTGGAGCATTATGCACTATGGAAGGTGCTCTGCTTTCAGTACATGTTGGGGGAGGGAAAAGAATTTAAAAAGGAATGTTAGACAAGGTGGGGAGAGTTCCTGTTTGAACAGATGTTGAATGAGATGGAGATATATTACATGGTGGTGGGGGCTCCTCCAGCAACCTGTGGCAAGAAGCCAGCAATTCCTTATTTCTCACCCCCAGCCTCCATCTTTAAATACATATATGGTGTAATATATAGTGCATGCATAGTGCTGCCACTTTAAATATAAGGCAGCACTGGGTCACGTGTTCCAATGTAACATGCAGGAAGTCTGTGTTAGAAAATGTGCTAGTCTCCATGTTGATACCGTATATCTGTTATGAGTTGCTGTTCCAATATTCCCTTAGTAAAAGTAATTCCTTTACAACTGCAGTCCTGTTGTCTGCCTGTACTCTGGTGCACAGTTTACCCACAAACCTCACTAAGAAGCTTAACAAAAGACAAGACATACGGTCCTTTACTGTCAATTTCTTTCAACTTTCCATCAGTTACTTCTGCAGAGACTATCCACTACATCTATGCTTGGTCTAACTTGCTGTTATCCTTTAACCAACCTCTCTTGTCCTTCTATATCACTTTCCAAAATTCCTTTTCAATCTACCTTCTAGTGGCATCCCTACTCTTTGCATAAATGATTCAACTACTTAATTGCACCTTACCGTCTCTGTCCTCTATTATTTGAGAAGCTGTTATACTATACCCTGTGACATTAGAATTACCTGA
Organism: Pipa parva; assembly: GCA_019650415.1. Lineage (NCBI taxonomy): Eukaryota > Metazoa > Chordata > Amphibia > Anura > Pipidae > Pipa > Pipa parva. The sequence continues at coordinate 4,189 of WMED01014071.1, read as the reverse complement.
TTTCTCTAAATATTCAGCTACACAGTAGGGTAGGACTTAAACCCACACACTTTAATATTCAGCTACTAATAGGCTGACAACTAATAGTACTCAAACCCACACACTTTAATATTCATCTATTCAAAAGCTGACTTATAATAGGTTAACAACTTCAACTCCACAATAACAAATTAAGCTCCAATTTATAGACAAATCTAACTTACTTTTCCTGTTATGCAGTTTTAATATACCAGCCTCTAGGGTAAGCCCCTTATACAATACTATGTATTTCTGGATAACACAGATAACACTTTCACATAATACGTATATCCAGATGCCACCAGATATCTTTTCTATGCAGTACAGAGTTTCACAAACAAACAGCTCAAAGAGGAAATCACATAGGTTCTTGTTTTAAACCCAGATCACCCAAACTTGAACCTTATGGTGCAAATTCTTCCTTCTCCCTTTCCCCAGCACTTACCCTGTCTCAAGCTCCCCTGCAGGCACTCACTTATTTGAATGTGTGCTTGGATTGTAATTGCATCTGTTCCTGGAGCTCCTGTGAAAGCTGAGCCTGTTCTGATGACTGCTTCCCTGCTGTGCAGCCTGTTGTCCATGAGGAGGCTCTGTTATGTTAGAGCTGCTTCCTCGGCTCTTGTTTGGGTGCTTTGCAGTAGGAGAGGAAGAGTTGCACCTGCGCTGTTGTCCAGTACCTCTGGAAGGCATGGGGATGTGGTGTAGGGCCTGTTGCGGGTGACTGCCTGTGTTGGCTAGGCCGGAATGGAGGTGCAGGGAGTGGAGGCAGGCACGCTTACCTCCGTCTTTGGTTGCTCGTGTTACTAGGATGAACTGTATATACTTTACTGTGAGAGACTGCTAGTTCTATTATAGAACTGTACTTTTATATAACTGGATTTGTGCTGTTTTTAAAATAATTCAAATTTAGCATCGAATTTTGCATGACTATATCTGCAGAAGAATTAAATAAACTGCTTGAAATGTCTCAAAGCTGTGGCTTAAAAAAGTTAAAGTAACATTTAAGATTAACAGCAGCAAAGCAAAGAAAGTCATATAGCATGGTGAGGTAACATACCCTGACCAGTGAAACATCTGGGCAAATCTGGCGACATCTAAAATCTGTGTAATTGGCTCAGCAGGCCATGGTTGGGATTTGTTTGCTATCTCCTGGATAAATCTACAGATGGTTCTGAAAAAATAAACTTTAATTATGTTTATTTGTTTTTATGATTTTTTTTTAACTGTTGCTAGTATAAAATCCATGAAGTATTTTGGGAAGATAGTGTAGTAGTTTGCCTTGGCTCGACACTATCATGACAACAATGAATATGCCAATTGCAGAATTGAAGGAAGCGGTGAAAGAGAAAAAGGAGTGGAGAATGATGATCCATAAAGTGACTGAGAGAGAGAGTCAGCTGCGACTGAACAGATAATAAAGTAAGTATAAAATATACAAAAACATGATATACCTAGCACTGGTCTTTATGGTTCTGATTCATTGTAGCTAAAGGTAAAGTCTATTTTAAACACTCAGCTTCCCTAGAGTACATGCATAAAATATGGATAGTTTTACATGCATGCATGCATGACCTACATAAACTCCACATCAGCAATATATATATATATATATATATATATATATATATATATATGTAATATTTTTAAATTTGTTCCTTTTAAAAAACACAATTTTTAAAAGGAAACATTGCAGTAACTCCTTAAGTACCTCTGTTTCCTGAAGACAGATATCCTTTATATCCTATGTAAAGTGCTACAGAGTTAAATAGATACATTATATAGTATATACTAGAGATAAACAGTTCTGATTCATTTTAATCCCACACTGCTAATCTCTGGCAGGTTTAATTCTCATTAGATTAAGCCATAATGGCTACGCACAGAGAACCAATAGGGTTATTCACTAAAGCCCGAATTGTTGCGTATAGGTGCGAATTCGCCAGATAAAGGGGGGAATTCGCCATAGTGCAAAGTGAGGTCCCGATCCTTTGCCTCAGTTCACATAGACTGTTGTGCGCTCGCTGATGTCATCAGTGAACGCTTTAAAGGGATTCCAGTCTCAGCGAGGCGACTCGAGTGGTCTCGCCGAGACTGGAATCCCTTTAAAGCATTCGCTGATGTCCGCGTGTCGCAGTCTCGACGTTATTATGGTGAAATTGTCGCAATCTTAACATTAAAAAATTTTTGCGACTTTACAATGGGAAAATTGTAGCAGATTTGCTATGGGAATCCGCTGTTTGCGAATTCAACAGTCGAATTTGCACCTTAGTGAATAACCCCCAAATATGAACCACACACAAGTTGTGTGTTTGAGCTCGGTTTTAATAGAAATCTAATTGAAATGAAAAAGTTTCAGTAGAAGCCAGGTCGTATTTAAATTGACCTGAAACTTAAATGGCAACTTGAAAATTCATATGAAAATCTTAGTTAAAAGAACTTGTGGTTCTGGCACCATTTTTGCTTGGACTGTAAATAGGTGAATCTGAGGGTTTTACTTGTTCTGCAAAATTTTGGTTCCTGCATCCCAGGGAAAGTTTCTGGTCAGGTAATTAGAGTTTGTGATTGACAGAAAAAGCTTAAACAATAACTAATGCTTGTTCTATTTAGAGGGGATTGTTAATCACAGTGCTGGAACAGAAGAAATAAAGATTGGTTTCACTGGGCCAGAGCTGGAGTGAAGGAGGTAATAGATAACTATAATCATCACCCAACAAAAAGAATTACCCATAGGCACAACAAGCATTATTTCTCCTGTAAACAGGCCTGAACCCTGCACTGCAATTAAAAAAATTGCATTTGCCCTATTTGGTAGATAAACCCTAAAGAAACAACTGTACTTTTTAGGGCAGATTAAAGTCAGATCTCTGGGTAGGCAGGGTATTGTTATGACTCATTATTGGGCGAAATTGATTAAAATCGGTAAATTACCGATATCATAGCGGAATTTTACCGATATTGGAATTTCAGCCGTTCCGCCATGGAAATCAATGGCTCGGCTGAAATTCGATATTGTGATATCGATAGTATCGATATTGGCAAAATTCCTTTCAATATTGCGATATCAATGCTTTCATTTTTAATACATTTCGCACATAGTTTTAAACATGTTTTTTTTATAATCCAATTTGATAAGTATAAATTCCGAGTAACTATTAAAAATATTTAAAGTGTGACATTTACTAATCAGAACTATGTGGTTAACAACTCTGCAGTCAGTGACTCCCTTTTTTCTGAGATTGTCAATCTAATTTCATTCCATTATCAGGAGAAAAGGGAGGATGAAGAAGTACAGTAAAGAAACATTTATTAACCCCCCTATGGGGGTTATTCACTAATGTCCAAATTGTTGCGGATAGGTGTGAATTCGCCAGATAAAGACAGTCGCAATAGGCTGCTACTGTTGCAGTCACATCTTTATAATGATCATATTGTCGCAGTCACGACTTTATTATGGAAAATTGTTACAATATTAACATAAAAAAATTGTAGCGACTTTACAAAGGGGAAATTGTAGCGAATTTGCTATGGGAATCTGCTGTTTGTAAATTCGACAGTCGAATTTGCACCTTAGTGAATAACCCCCTTAATGCTGCATTGAACTGAACTGGATGGACTTGTGTCTTTTTTCAGCCTTCCAGCCTATGTTACTATGTTATGTTTGTTTTGCCCAGTATTTTCCTATTTAGAAAATAATCTACACATGCATTTCTGCTTCCCATATGCATAACCTTACATTTATCAGTGTTAAACCTCATTTGCCACTTTCCTGCCCAAGCTTCCAGTGTATCTAGATCCCTCTGTAATAAAGTACTCTCCTCCTTTGTATTAACTACTTTACAAAAGTTTAGTATCATCTGCAAAAATTGAGATTTGACTATGCAATCCCTCAATATATCAATGATACTAACCGCTCAATCCTTATTCGTAGTAAAAACGGGTGCTCAGGATAAACGCGGACTTTCCATAAACAACGTTCAAAGCAGAATCCGGCACTCCAAGTGAGTAATAAAGTTGCTTAATCCAGACCCCATGGGTCAATAAAATAAGGTTAAAAACAAGGTAGCTATGCCTACGCGTTTCGCGCACTAGGCGCTTATTCGTGGCAGTTCGCAGTTTCACCTAGTGCGCGAAAGGCGTAGGCATAGCTACCTTGTTTTTAACCTTATTTTAT
>WMED01014070.1:0-14168 GCA_019650415.1 Pipa parva | reverse complement strand
CTATTGCATATGTATGTATTATGCACACTATTATATTTATTTAATATATTACTATATTATATATCCATTCATTGAATTATATATTCTATTTATTACTATCTGTAATTGATTTCTGTACTATGGTCGCATCCTCAATTTCACTTGATTTACTTTGTATTTCCAGTGACAATAAATATCTATTCTATTCTAAAATAGTTGGGTTTGTTTAAGGACCATTAAAATTTGTAAAAACATCTATCTTGAACCCTAGTAACCTAAAGCTATATTAAAAAGCAAAAAACAGTCTATTGAACTGTAAGGTAAATACCCCATATTTTTGTAGATTCAGTTTACATCCCTATTTGGCAAATGACTGAGAGACATTTACTATGTACTATTTACCCAGTGGTAGTTAAATTGCTGACAGAGGCTTCCTTCTTCTGATGAGTGTTACTATAATGTTTCCAGTATAGTTACCTGGATTATGCAGGCAAATGTAGCACTTAATATTATATTTATTATAGTTAATGCTTGTGTATAATAACATCACATGTTAGAGAAGATGGAGAATGTTAAGAAACCCACAATTTGTATTTGATATGTTGTGCTGAATCTTGGTATGTTGCTACAATTTCCTTCATATTTCATAAATAATAACTACTACAAAAGTATTCAAATATATCTTTCTTTCCACAAGTCTTTATAAACTCAACAATCCAGCTGTGACAATAAGCACACATCCTAGTTCTTTTATTCAAAGCGCCAGTGAGCTTTAACATACAAGTATTAAGCAGTAGCAATTTAGTTAATGTACATTTTTGCTTTCAATTTCCTCTATACAATAAATCCAGGCATTTCCTAAATGCTTCAGATAATATATTCTAATTCTGCAAGCGGATTAGCATGTAATTAAAGATTAGATCAGATTTACTTTAACTTTTTTTTGCAAAAGCATGTGCCGTGGACAATGGGACCTTAAAGAGACATGTATTAATGTTTGCAAATTAATTATATCTAATTATTCTTGAGCAATTAGGTTAAAACTCTTTGTGTCAATGCAGAAGTGAAGCCTGTTCTTTTTACTCTGTATAAAAATATATTTCCTATACATATAATGTGATGCAGAACATAAATATATGTAAACCTGTCTCAGCCACTAATTAATAAAGGCTTAATCACTATCATATTGGTGTAGACAACCATATATAAAGCCTTTAAAAGAATTGTTCACATATTCGTCAGTTTTCAGAGTATAGTCAATAAGTGAACACGGGGAAGTGGAGAATAGATGTGAATTCACAGCTATATATTACTATTCGGACTTCTCTGAATGAGTTCCCTTAATCTGCAAGATGTCAAACTTGCAGCATACACTGATAATATATTAGTTCATCTAACTTCACCACTTACTACTCTACCTTTACTAACAAAAGGACACCATCAATTTAGCCATAATAGGATTGAGAATGACTACATTTGAAGCACTTCACATTTTTTTCAGATCCTGACCCTTAAACTCTCTCCATCCTTTCACATCTTAGAAAGCAAGCTAATTAATTGTATATGAAAGGGTCACAGGCTTTGCTTTTGTAAACCAATTCAGACATAAATCCCATGGTGCATTAGTTCTACTAAAATGTGCTCGAAATTAGTATCCAACAGTTTTCACTCAAAGTACTAGTTTTGTCTTAAACCAGATAAGGAATCACATCACATGTAAACTCTTCAGCAATGTATACCCCTCTTAACTTTACCTGAATTAGATAAACTGGACACAACACATTCTGTCTCCAGCACATATCATGTTAATGACTTGAGACATTATTAGACATGTCGTAGCAAACAATTTCTCTATTTATGGCCATTGACCCATGTTATTAATAAACTGAATACACCTGAGACGGGTACACAAAGGCAAATTATGACAGAAGAGTGACTTCCTATTATCCCTTTAGTGACTGTTGATAAGATTTGCCATACTTCAAAACTGGATAAGTCAGCTCAACAGAATGAACACACCATTAAAACACATATGTATATCCAAACTCATCTCTAGACACTTGAATTTCATCTTATACAACACACGTATCTCGTGTAAACCATATGCACCTTGCCTTCTTATGCCATGAGAGAGAAAAACATACATAATCAGGCATTTAGGAGGATATTTATAAAAGTCGAAAAGGTTTATGACCACTTGATGCTGTAGAAACAATGTTTATGTTTATTTTGCTGGTATCGCCTATTTAAAAAAAGGTTTGTTTTTTGCCATGTCAAAAAAGTCGCTGTTTCATGCATTTTTTTCATACACCGAAATAGTTGTTTTTGATCCTATATAAATCAATGGAAACCTTCATAAATAAGCACCAATTAGAATTAAACAATTGTCTATTTATTTTGTTCAATCTTGTGAAGAAAGATTTAAAAACAAAAAACATACAGAAAACAGTGGAATACCAAAAAGGACTGAAAACATGATCAATAAAACTTTACATGATTTATTGTGACTACCACTGAAGGGGGTAATTCAGCATAGTCCGAACTTACTCTCCAATCCTTCGCCTCTGTTCACACAGACTGTTATGCGCTTGCTGATGTGCTGCACACAGACATCAGCGAACGCTTTAAAGGGATTACAGTCTCGGCGTGGCTCGCGAGGGTCAACTCGAGTCGCCTCGCGAGACTGGAATCCCTTTAAAGCATTCAAAACAATGATATATGACTGTTTTGCTCCACAGTTGGAAGCTCCCTACTGATCATCTTCAAGCAATAAATAAAAGAACATTACAAATAGAAAGTACACAAATGCCTAACAATGTATGTATAATTTATACAACAAAGTCTTTTAAGGACATTCTTCCTAAATAAAATAAAACACATTTCTTTGAACTTCTGGAATCAAGGTTAAGCAATAGAAAGCATAGCCTATTGTACCACTGCTGATATTTATTTACTAAGAGAGTAACATATCTTTTTTATAGCACTATGAAAAATATCCAAAAGATCCCAATAACCTATTAAGGAAACTGGATAGTGCACATGTCTGTAATTCACAAACTTTAAAGCCATGCAAGATGTTTGGTAAGCCACCATAAAGGAACGTAGTTAGCCAAATTGTTACTTGCAATATAAATGTAGCACATGGGCAATAAGTTCAAAATGTGCATGTGCACCATATACCAGCTGTGATGCAACTACAGTCATTATTATAGTATAATAAATAAACTGGGTGGGGTTTAACAGTTTTGCCAGGTGCCATGATATGTTCCTATTTTGGTCAGCGCAATCCACCTAGAATGCACATCCTTTATTCTTGCAACATGCTTAGCTGATTTGTTCTGATGAGAAACAGCAGCTGCGGGTAGCATATAGGTCCACTATTCTTTACCATAAGCATTATTGATATGCTTGATGGACATGCAGTATACCAATCTCTCCTTTCATCCACAATGGATTGACGTGTGTTTTATGTCTATGTGTTTTTTTTTACCCACTAATTCTCAATGGCTTCTAAGACACAAGAGACTACATATACACATATGGTGCACGTGTCCACATCTGTTTTAGCTCCTAATGAAATCCACACAACCCTCTACAATACTAGAATAATATAAAGAAAATCAGCAACATTACTATCATTATAGAATAATTACTTGCATTCTTAATTGGATGCATGAAAACTAACTACCAGAGTTTGACCCCATGGTTACTTTGCATTGACCCCACGAGTTGTCAAAACTGTGGATGATACATCAAATCTGCCATCCATGTTTTTCCTGTGATATATTTACCAGTAAATAAATTATATTGTTCATTTTTTTATTGTAATTATTTAAATATTCCACAGCATATTGTAGAGATTAACCAATCACTTCAGTCCCTGTCCCTGTAGAGCTCCCAATCAAGTTTCTCTATCACACACAGACAGACAGATACAGACTTTGGCCAGTTAATTCATTCTTCAATAAACCTACCAGAAAGATGAAATATTTTTAGACAACTGATATTATTATTAACTACTAATTAACTATAAATCTGACATGTGTTGATTTGCTATTTGTTCATTTGTATATAGAACTTATTGTTTCTGGCACTGCTTACTCATTATAGCATTTGTATTTTATGCTATGCTTCATGTATTGCAAAACTTGCTATAAATAAAATATATATATATATATATAAAAAAGAAACTAAAATACATTCTTGTGACTTACAAAAGTTGAGATCTTGAGGGAAAAGCTTGTGGGAAGCTTAAGGGCTAACACTAAAAGATAGAGGAAAGCATTATATAAGGTCAGATGTTGTCAGAAGGAGAGGCTAATATGTAGGTAACTGACTTCCCTGAATAGAGAGAAAATCCAGGCCTATGAAAGAGCACATGAGGTAAAGTAAAATACACGTATACTGTGAAGTTACACTAAAGTGGAGTCTTTGCAATAGTTTTGAATGAAAATATAAGTACCACAAAAAGCATAAATAATCTGTGTATTATATTTTGGAAATGATATGTACCTACAGAATGTGGGGCTGTATGGAAACAGTTACTTAATTGAGTCTGCTCTATCTGTATTAACAAAGCACAAACCTAAATAAAGAGAACCAGCAAAAAAAAAGCAATGCGGCTGAGTGTATCACAGGGCTGAAGTCTGGCGCTGTTTTGCTTACACTGGCAGGGTAGCACTATGAGTAGTATACAGACATTCATCTGTCAGTATTGCTTTAAAGTCTAAAGAGTAAATTCTTTTCTGGAATTTTAATTCAAAACTGCCTCTAGAACATGGACAAAGCATTAGTATAACCTTGGCATCATCTGTATACTCAACACGTAAGGGAATAACTCAAATAGAGCAATGTGTCAGGCTAGGCGGAATTTATGAGGAGAAGGAGGTTGCAGCAACTAGCACCAGGACTGAGGGCGTGGAGTCTAAGGTAGATCTGGTGTTCGCCTAGAGCCCCCGCAAGGAGGTTAGGGTTTAGCTGCAGGTCTACCCAGGTCACGACCCCTCTAGACAGGACTAGAATAACTTTATTAAGACCAGAAATATCCACGAGGTGCGGATCAGAAACTTAGACACTGACAGGCTGAGAACCAGATACTGAGGCACAGGCAGGTTGATAACTGAGTCACAGACAGTACACAAGCCCCTGGAGCTTCACTTTCAAGCTCTATACTCGGGCACTGAGAATAGCTGACAGGCTCCTTAAATAGGAAAGGAGCCTGTCAGCTGACCGCGAGACTCGCGTCATATGAGCAAGAGACTTGCTATCAAAAAAATGATTTTATTTTATTTAACTCTATGTGAGTTTTTATATTTATATATTCTGTACAATAAATTTTTTAAAAACATCTACAATACTGCACTATTGGAATTCTGTTCTGCAACACATGCATGAGGTCCATATGACTGATAGGGAGAGACGTCCAGGATACTGATTACATTTACGTATTTAATCATTTCTTCTGGTAAGTGCAATCCACTAAGGGGGTGCTCACACACACCCCCGCACGACACCAGCACCAGCGACGTAAGGATAACTGCACGGAGTAGAGATAGAAGCACAATCGGCACTGTCTCCCAAGCTCCACATAACAGCCAAATCCACGGCAACACCAATATCTTTCCCTAAAGTTTATTGATACAAGGCACCTCATAAGCACATAATTTGGTACATCAAACTGTATCACACTAGGGGCATTCCTCTTTGCCCTTTCCGTTTACTGTTTTCCAGCGCTACCACCCACCATATCGTATATGGATTTTTGATTGTGACAAATAATTGAGGCGCAGAAGCAGGCACCTTAGTGGTTTGAGCGCAGGATCCTGAATTGACTTTTAATCAGTGACATTTGACTAACAGGCGCTACACATTTGGCATTGGGTGAATTTTTTGAGTTTGTTCATTGCATTATTGTTCAGGATAATTTATGTTTGAGATACCTAAACAAGATTTAGATAGTACTATTTGACAGAGGAAAACAAGCCTGAGTATTGAGTATGTAACTATGAGGTGTAAATAAGTATTGAGTATGCTATATGCTTTCTCTGGGATGATTTCTGAAATCTACCTAACCATATTTTAATATGTTCCTTGTAATAAATTATATTTGACTCTAAATCCCTAAAGTCCAAATGGAATTTGGTTTGCTGCATCCCAGTGCTAGTACAATCCCCCATGTTACCCCTAAACTAGAGATGTGCCTCCTGTTTAAATTTCGGGATGGAGATTGTGCTCTGCCATGTTTGCTTGGGAAGAATATATAATATTGCACAGTGTGATAACTTTTAGGAACAAATAAACCAATCTAGTAAATAAAGTTGTATTTATTTGTAATCACTGTCTTTCATCCCATTCACAGCATGTCACTTAATCCAATTGTATTGTATTTATTCATTAATATAGCGCTGATATATAACACAGCATTTTAGAAAGATTCACCATTCACTTCAGTCCCTTCCCTGTGGAGCTTACAATCTAGTTTCCCTATTCAGTCACACACATAGACAGACACAGATGTATATTTTTGGATTGTGGGAGGAAACCCACGCAAGTGCGGGGAGAACAGAAGTGTACTAATGCTGGGCACAATCAGCTATATTGGATTTAAAGCTATAGCTCTCCTTTAATGTAACAGAGTGTAGTATGTATATGCTTTTCAAATATATAAAACTTTAATTTTGTCTTTTATGTATTATAATGGGTCATCCTTAAACTCAAAAGGGGTTACTGACTAAAGTCTCAACTGTTGCATTAAGGTGTAAATTCACCAGGGAAAGAAGTTCGCAATAGACTGCTACTGTTGCAGTCACTACTACATTATGAGAATATTGTTGCAGTTTGGACTTTACTACGGGGCTTTAAAATTGTTGCAGTCGTTGCTTTGCGATTCAACAGTCAAATTCTTACGTTAGTCAATAACCCCCCCCTAAATGTTTTTAATGCTTGAAATATAGTCAGACAAAGTTGGTTACAATTTTGATGCAAATGCAGAGATAACAGGAAATGATATGTGATAGAAGCTCTATGTCTGAGGTTGGAAATAATGCCGTGGTTGCTTGGGGAAATGAAGTGCTGAAATTGCTCTCTACAGGATGTGCATGATTGTATTCTTCCCATATATTTTCTTCAGACAAGGGAATTCATTCAGACATGGACACAAAGATAAATAGAAACACTGTCTTTATCATTTTCTTCTTTGTAGTTTTGTTTTTTTTTCTTTTTCTCCTTGCCTCATAGAATTTTATTTCACTCACTTGAAAACTATACCAGCTCCTCTTTAATTGCCATTTGTGTGAATTTCGTCAGATTATAGTATTCCTAACGGCAACAAATGCTCAGCTATGCAATAATGCTGTGTCATGAAATAAGTGTATTAATAGTTCAACCCTTTGAAGATCAGTTTGGTAGAAGTATATCTTAGATGATTGTTATAGAGATACTTTGATTAGAGTAACACTGTAAATAGGGGCATATTTACTAAAGTCGCATTTCTCATATCTCCAGATGTTGCCAGATATCGCCATAGATTTAGCGATATTGGATGATATCCCCATAGCTCATTTATTATTATGCAGCAATAGCACTGCTAGAGCGTTATATGCATTTATCCCGGCGATATCGATATCTGTAGAAGCACATATCTGCTTTAAGCACAAGTGAGCATTAACTACAATGCACTGTTGCATATATTTATATATAATCATATATTTGTATAATAAGCACAAAATGAACCTACACAATTGGGTTTATCATTAGATGTAAACACAGTAGCCACAGTCAAATACATATATAGCAACTATATATTCAATAAATCCTCCAAAATTTCTACATTGTTTTCAGAAAGATATTTAGATACTTAGCTTTAAAAATCTGTCTACGGGGCACACTTTCTGTATATGCTTTTTTGTAAATCACCATAGACAACCATGGGGCTGCATAAGGTCTGCATGATGGCATGGCTGTTATCAGTAAAGATAAATACAGCCAGAAAGCAATACAATTCATGAATTAAACTTCAAAGATAACATTTTTTTTACAAGTGCTGTATTTGAATAACTGCAATGGGAATCCAAATGAGAATGTTACTTTTTTTGGTACTTCTGGTCCTTTAATAAAGTCAGAGGACATACTTGAGAACCTATATCTTAATTATATTATTAGTATATAATATTATAGAATTATTAGTAATTATACCGAGTACTGTCACTGACACTTTAAGGAGGGATTAAGCATACTATGACATCACAACAAACAATATAATTTTTATTTTAATAACAGCGGATGCTTGCTAAATCAAATAAAAAGTAGGCACATTTATTGAAAACGCAGAATGCTGAAAGTTGACCAAGGTGTTCTACAAACGAAATAAATAAAGTTTAGTAAGCGCAACTGACAAATAGCACTACATTGTCAATTTAAATACAGCTAGTTCATAAAAAAGTTTGCTCATAGGGTCATAAAAACAGCAAGTATTACTTTTCTTCATGACCCTGCGTGTAATTGACTTTCCTTTGTAGTATGCTGAGCATTTCTTTTATGTCTCTACTAACTGTATTACTAAAATATTCAGTGCGGTGTAAAATAGCAGTTATTTTAAAATAAAACTCTACATACATAATGGAACAACAAGAATACCCCATAATGTCATAAAATAAAATTAAGATTGTTTTAGTGCAGTTTCAGGGGAAAGTGGTTACATTTAGATTTGAATATAATGAAAACAATTTTTGTGCAATGCACAAGAGAATTTCCTTTTTCTGTTCATGAAACCATCTTGACAAAGCATTCCTGTCATGCTCTAAGTCTTGAATTGTAACCACATTCTCGTAATAAGGGCAGCTGTCACAGAAGGATCACATCAAATCAACAATGTATTATTTAGAGTTTTGAATCTGATTCTGTGTGGGTAAAATAAGAAATGTAACCTACAGCAAATCAAACAAAACTGCTGTACTTAAAAAAACTAAAGGCATGAAAACAGCACCTCTTAATGCGTGAAAATAACAATATCATTTCAAATTATTAAGCAAAAATAAAAAAGGCATAATAATGCAATGTGAATATTTTCTACAGAAGCATTCAATCATTAATTGCTACCTTCCTTTATATCTATAGATATTTGATGCACTAATGACCAATATTGCAAAATGTGTTTAAATTATATCTCATCTACGTGGTATGATATCAGTAGGTACTGTCAGGAACCATGATACAAGTTCTTTACCAAAAAGGTTCGCAGATAAAGCTTTCTCTCCTCCCAGCCAATCCTATAGATTGGTGTCAGGCAATAATAAATGCTCGGATGGTAAGGAAAGGTCACATCATTGAGAAGGGTTGTGAGAAGTCACCATTTTTTTAAATAGATGAATTCAAAATCTCATTGACCCAGCTGCCTACTTACAAACCATGAACTTGCTGGTATGTCAGCACTGACGTGAACAGTTTCATGTTCAAAACATCCTTTTTGCTCTGGTGATTTGAGTGCAATGCTGTTTGCTCAGTTGACTACTGATAAGGGCAATGGGGAACAAGAAGATTTCCTTTGACTTGTAAATATCTTTGATGTTGAGCATCCTGATTGATATATAACATAGGGGAGAACAGCATAGAATATTTGTGATGTAAAACTATCACACAAATATATATATATAGTAGATATTGATCTACACACGAAAGTTATTAAACTCGCATTGTTCTCACAAAATTTTTCAAGATCTCGAGATCCAGTTTTTTTATCTTGATTCTTCACATTTTTTTTTTCCGGAAAGGTAATCATACTTTACATTAGTAGCATGGCTAGCTTTCCATCAAAAATTTTGAAAAATCATGATCGAAAAACTCGATCTCGAGATCTCAACAGAAAATATCACCAGAACAATATGAGATTTCTTTCGGTAAACTCGGAAAGACCCATAGCGGTCTATCCGAGTTTAATAACTTTCCCATGTGTTTAGGACTAAGTGGAATTGGTCTGAGCTTTTAAATACACAATTTGTATCAATGGACAAAATGAACTAGTTGATTTATTGATAAATCTCAGTTTCCTGAGGTCTGGGTGCTGCCTGTCATGATCCTGAAAACAAAAAATGAAATGAACAGTAACAGTAGGCAAATATAACTTACAGGATACTGAAAATATTTTCAATACTAACTAATTTATTTTGAGGAATTCAACTGCTTTATAGTATTGAGTGAGCAACATATGACATGCTGCACTGTTAATACAAACAGATTATATACTTTAGAATGTAAGAACTTTAACACCACAACCAAGATTTGCAAACCTAAGCCTTAGAGAGGTAGTTGATAGATCAAATGAAGGACAGAACAATATTATTTGCTAGTTAATTACTGTATATAGTAGGAGCAAGTCTGTCAGATAATGGAACTCTCATGATGCATTTCTAGTTTATTCATTATTTTACTTAATATACAATGTAAGGAAAGAATGTATTCCATGTCACAAAATTAAATAAACATCAATGGAAGCATATGAAAAATTACCTTGTTTTTTAAAAGTTTATTGAAAGCATAAAGACTAGACAAGGTCATACTGGTTTTACATCAACCTACATGATTTTAATATGTACAAAACATTTCAATAGTACAACGCTTGAAAGATACCAAAGGTCTCTCTACTTTGTATGCACTGATGTATCAAATGCCTCACCTTTCTTTTTTATTTTTTGGATGTTTAACAGAATCCTTTGTCTTTAAATCTCAAGTAGTCATATCAAAAGAGAAAGTCAACATAAAACTAGAATAGTTTTTGTGACAAGCCCTTAATAGATCTGCGAGGAGGTTCCAAATCTGGTTTCTAAGCACTCCCACACTCATAGGCATCTCCTGAGATAAATTCAGGTTCCATTTTATTTATTCTTTTAATCTGAGGATTTCATTCTAACAATTTTCAAATTGGGACCTAGATTTGCGTACACATATTTAATGGGTAAGCAAATGACAGAGTCAAACATTTAGATGACTATCTAGACATTATAAGCTGGCATTTTTTAAGGTGGCTTTTTAGCATAAAGGATTCATGAAATGTTCCTGTATCTCATGATATTCTTGCTAAACTGGATGTCATAACAAAATACATGAAAAAATATTATTTTGTAATACTATACATATCAATTATGAAACAGTCATTGAAAAGATTAACATAGATATTCATGACAAATGAGATGAGATGAGGCTAACAGAATGTATTTCCATGTTATATTCATAGTAACATGCAGACTGCCAGATTAGTCTTGCATGAAATACTATGCTTAAAACAGTCCAAACTTTTCTTATTCTTATCTTACCCTGTACCTGGCTCTGAGTCTAAAATTAGTGGGGATATGTCTCTGCTGGCAAAAATTCACTAAACTTCAGTGCTATAGAAATCACTGACAAACTAATCTTTGGCATTTTTGGAATGCTACATTGTTTCTATAAACGTGCTAATGTTAATTTCAAATGCATATACTTTGTATAGCTTTTGAACCCAGGGTCATAAATATGTGTATTCTAAATTTCAATTAAAAAAACAATGGCACTACCAAAATAATCAAGTGACTGATTAGGGACGTTTGAAAACAGTAAGATGATAAGAAAAGACAGAAAATATACTGTATCATCACTTTGCCTTCAGACTAAGTGATTTGGCAGGAAAAGCCCAGTGATCTATTTTCAAAACTGACCTCACTGATTTTCATGGGATTAATGGGAAATTTGGGTGTACACCATGGTAACTTTCTCACTGTAACGCTGCATACATCATTTAATCAGCATTCCAGAGAAAAAGATATTAAGGGAGACATTTCTTAAACTCAAAAAGGCCACCCCATGTAGATCTTGGCTGTTTGATCAGTAAAAATCAATCAATATTTATCAATAGATTCAATTCGGCTTTTTCGAGCTTAATAAATTCTGCACTAAAAGAATAATAGGCCAGGTTAAGAAATGGATCAGTGTTTTGTCTACTGTTGAGTAATGCAAAGTGATTTGAATGACTACTGCAGCCCCAGTATCAGAGACAATATTTTAAAAATAAGTTGTAGGGATAAGTAACCAATGAGTCAGTTCAAGAGAGAACTTTAAATTTTAAAGTTTCCTTGTCCTTTAAGTCCCTGATTGGAAAGTTCAGTTGCATACCAATCTTGGACTCATTTTTCAGCAACAGACCCAATGAAAGGAGGACTATTGTGGGAAATATAAAATATTTTACAATAACAATTAAAATATGCACTGCTTCTAATTATGATGTATTTAATATCTGCTACGTAATCATAGACAATGAGTTTTCCCTTTAACAGTGGACACAGATCTAACATATGGGTAAACACTCTTACCTAGAACAGTGGTCGGCAAAGTGCGGCTCGCGAGCCACATGCGGCTCTTTAGCCGCCTTGTTGTGGCTCGGGCCGCACTGCTGAAGCCACGACCCGCCCACGACCTCTGACGGCTCTTCTGATTGGCTGTCGGTGGTCATGGGGTCGGGAGAGGGCACGCCTCCCTCCTCCGGCGGCTTAGAAGATGGTTATCGCCGCCGGAGGAGGGAGTGAAATGGCTCCCTCCTGAAAAAAAGTTTGCCGACCCCTGACCTAGAAGAACATCTGTGGAATTTTATTCAGCAATATGCAAGGGCTATCTGTTAATAATGCATAATTTACTGTGGTTACACACAAACAAAGATGCCACATGAACACTCAATGTTGTTCTTGCTATTATTATAGCTTGATAGAACTTTAAGCATTATTTTGCATGTAATACTAGCAGAGAAAGGGATGCCATTTCAGTTATATATTTTGTTTTATACTTCCTGGTCTGTAAAACTAATAAATATACCAGTAAATAATACATAGTAGAAGAAAATTGTCTTCTTAAAATACCCTATGCAATATTTAACACTACAAATTAAATCATGGCAATATATTAATATAAAGCTACTAAGGAAAATTAGACAAAGATAGGCAAATTGTGCATTAAGGACCCAGGATTTCCTAGCAAACCTTTAAATCATTTATTTAGATTTTACAGACTAATCAAAATAATAGTTGTCAGCCAGAGATGGCTTAAGTTAAACCTATATCCGTATAGTAATCTTTTCAGATTTCCAGGTCTTAAAAATACATTTAGCAATATTAAGTGATTGTTAAGCAGGTGTATTAAAGAAGTGATTTCACACAGTAAAAATCATGAAATGGTACATTAGGTAATATAATGATATGATGGGAAAAAACAGCTCTGGAGAATTAAAAAAAATATTTTTATTTTTTTATTATTATTAGATTTATATAAAAATTCCTATTGATTAATGAAGGCCATTTCTCTGATTTAAATATTAATGTTTTGTTACCAGAATGTATACTTTAGCTGGTGACGCTGTTCTATAAAAGTCTACAGAAAAAGTCTAATCGTTAAATAAAGTGGGAAAACGAAATACTGTGAGTTATAAAGATTTTAATTAAATCTACCTTTCAAAAGCAATTTTTTTAAAACTTAATATATCCCTGAAATGGCAGATTTCTCTGTTCATTCATAACCCTGTAATGTGTCTCTTTGTACAGGTGAAACTTTCCCTTTTTGGGTTATATTTCTGAAAGTACAATAATGTTTCTTCCATTTTTATTGTGGTATGCTAACCGTAATTGGCATTACCAACATGGTATTTACAGTTTGTTTTGGTAATAATACCTACCTTTTGCATTAATGCTTTTGCCAGAGCCCCTTTGAATAAAATACCTGCTATCAAAAACAGTAATGCAATCAGTAATTATGATGTCAGATGATAACTGTAAATATCCTCAGGTTAGCAGCAGTAATAATACTTTAACAATGCAGATACAGCATTACCAGTACATTAAAATTGTTGCACTTTCAGAAACATGCCCCTAGAGGGCTAAACCAGTGGTCGGCAAAGTGTGACTCGTGAACCACTTGCAGCTCTTTAGCCTCCTTGTTGTGGCTCTGAGGGCACTGCCAAAGCCACAACCAAGCCCCGCCCATGAAAACAGACAGCTCTTCTGATTGGCCATCGGTGGTCATGTGGTCGGGAGAGGGCACACCTCCCTCCTCCAGCAGCTCAAAAGATCGTTGTCGCCACTGGAGGAGGGAGTAAAATGGCTTCCGCCTCAAACAACTTTGCCGACCCCTGGTCTAAACAGCACATAATTTCCACAAGAATAGAAAAAGTATTACTGTTT
>WMED01014069.1:0-14168 GCA_019650415.1 Pipa parva | reverse complement strand
TTTTATTTTATGGTGTTACTGGTCCTGGTGATTGTTCATGAATTGTTCAACTTGATATTTTATCCTGAGAGTTTAAGACCAGTCAAGATTTCAATTGGTCTTTGTTGTTGTTTTTTCTTTTTATGCGAGTTATTCATTAGTTGACATAGTTTTGTTTCATCTTTTTGGTCTCTTTTTTTTATCATTTTTCTTGCTGTGGATAACTGATCCCTAGCAACCAAATGATCAGTTAGCATAAGTCTTGAGTTATTCTATTCATAACTATTTTGCTTTGCTTTCTTTTCAGGCCCAGTTCTTTCAATCCTTCATTATCCAATTACCAAAGTGGCTGGTTGCTATGATAATTTATCTTAACAACCAGAAAACCTTTTAAATGTAAACAGGAAAGTAAATAAAAACTGCTAAAAAGGCTGTAAACTGTCTTAGAATGCTGCATTGAAACAAATAAAATACCTTTCACTATCGTCCGTAATGGAGATGTTGATAAAGCTCTGTTGCTGCCCATGTTGAAATGTAACTGAAGTATTAGGAACCATGTAGTCAATGCCGTTGGGAAGTGCAGAAATGCCACGTGAAACAAAATCAGCCGTCACGTACCCATATGTACCAATTATTCTCATTACAGGGATTGTTACTGTTCCAACATCTTCTTCCACTGCCAAATACATGTGTAGCCACAATGTTATTTCATTATTATAATATAATAAACAGTAAACAAATGATCATTCTCTTGAAATGGTTAAGGTGGGAAAGAAATGCAACTCAAAAAACTAAACTTTGAAAGAAAAAAAAAAAAACATACCAGCATACCCAGCCTCTATCAATTTCCCATAACCTCTCCACCCCATACTGTCTCTACACTGAAAACATCACCTGCGGGAAAGAAGCAAGTGTACTCATTTTATAGTTAGAGGTAGAAGCATATTGACAATGCTGTCTGCCCATACTCCCAGATTTTCAGTGCTGATACCAGCTTATGTTTTTGCCCCTGTTACATCATTACTGTGTGTCACTCCTACATGATGTCACCAAGTAGCCAGTGGTGGTACCTTATTGACAGTATTAGTGGTGAGTTTCTTTTTGTCACTATGTTGCTGCTTACAGAAATAGAGTGATTTTATTCTGTATCGACAGCCTTTACCAAGCATGAAAATTAGAATATGTATATGGCGGTAAGAGGGAGTTATTTGGGTAAACCACCATTTTTTTGTATACTTGGGCTTCGCTAAAGGATGCAGTCACAACACTGCCGATTGTAGCTTTTTATGTTGCTTTTTTCTACACAATGCATTTAGCAAATATTACCATACTGTTACAACTATATGTATAAGCAAGCTTGGTCCTATATGTACAGTGCGCAGGACCATAATGATGGAAAAGGAAATTAGAAAGCACAATGAGGTATATTTACCATTGCTGATGTGGGGATATGCTGTGCAACATATGTTTCCGTTTAATTAATTGAGCCAGTTCAGTCTGTTTTGTTAATGGTTTGTTTGAAATAGATGAATAACTATGTTATTTTAGTTACATACGCATGGTAACTGTCTACCATTGAGTTAAATATCCACACAATGTATACTGTTTATTAAAGTGGAACAGTGGTTTCCTTTAATTGTGAAGACATTATAAAACTTTCTGTGCTTGAATAAGACAAGTAATCCATCTAACTTTAGGAGTGTGATACAGGCTATATTTATAACAAAAAGGTATAGCTCCATACCCTGATTCAGGCTATGAAGCTATAAACAAACCATTGTTTTCATGAGTGCAGCATGGTAAGTTTATCTGCACAATGCTTAAGATAAGATTCCTGCATAAAGGCAGAAAATGGTTGATTTCAATTACAATGTTATGAAAACTGCATACTTGTAACCACATAAAACATTACAGTGGTATTTATAGGTATTTAAGAAATAATTTTAAAATGGAGGATTTGGTGGTGATAACTGGTGAGGACATTTGCAAATATACTTCACATAAAAATGGGGGTTATTTACTAAGGTGCAAATTCAATTGTCGAATTCTCAAACAGCGGATTCCCATAGCAAACCGTGACAATTTCCCCATTGTAAAGTCACGACTGCGACCTTTAGTGAATAACCCCAAAGTCTTGTGAGCTTGTGAAGAAAGGAAACTAGGAAAGTATTTTTCCAAACACTCTAAGGAATTCACCATTGTGCAAAGTGAGGTCCGGATCCTTCGCCTCACTTCGCACAGACTGTTATTTGTTCGCTGATGTCCTGCATGCGGACATCAGGGAACGCTTTAAAGAGATTCCAGTCTTGGCGAGAACAAAAGAGTCGCCTCGCCGAGACTGGAATCCCTTTAAAGTGTTTGCTGATGTCCGCATGCAGGACATCAGTGAGCGCATATCCATCAGTGCGAAGTGAGGCGTAGGATCCGGACCTCACTTCACACTATGGTGAATTCCACCCTAAAAGTGTAGTGTAGTAGATGTATGTACAACATTATCAAGTGGAAAAATGACCTCAATCACTTTTGCTTTGTTTTACCCAAACTTTTTCCTGTTATTGCACATTTATCCAAAACTGAGCAGGGAAAAAGCTACTTATACTTGTTTCATTCCATTTTAGTAGTGATGTTGCAGTTTTTATTATATAGTGCTCCATAGCAAATATTATTTAATACTAGTTCATGCCTTGATAAATATAAGCCATGCAATAATTATGCATAAGCTACACATGGTGGAGAGGTCTACAAGGACTTCATAAAAGTACGTAAGAGAAGAATACTTAGGGGGTAACTCACCAAAGAGCGAACTTACCCTCCGATCGTTCGCTTCAGTCTCGCGAGGCGTCTCGAGTAGAGCCTCGAGAGCTTCGCCGAGACTGGAATCCCTTTAAAGCGTTCACTGATGTCCACATGCAGGACATCAGCGAGCGCATAACAGGCTATGCATACTGAAGCAAACGATCGGAGGATAAGTTCACTCTCTGGTGAATTACCCCCTTAATATCATCTATGTAATACTGAGTGTCAAGGGAATCATAAAAATTAGTAGAAAATAAACAAATTAAGTATACAGATATATTATTTAAGGTAAATATTTATATTTCATAGTAAAACAGAATATAAGACCATTTAACACATTCAGATTAGCTGGTGAAAGTTTACACAATAGCCACAGGTTACCTTGGATAGCAATAAATTCTGGATCAAACTGAATGATGCCTTCCACATTATCATTTTTTTGAATGATGATTCGGGCAATAGAATTATTTCCAATTATAGGAGGTTGATCTATCTGCAGTCTATTTTCTCTGAAACTATGATCGTATAGTCTAGAAAAAAAAAGTTATCTTTATTTTAGAATGTATTAAAAATGCAAAGTAAGGACCTAACACATAGATTTGCAAATCAGAAAATGGATAAAACATTTAACTATACAGTAAGAATCTTCAGCACTTACTTTTATTATACCACTCTGAAATCTTAAGCCTAAAAGCAAGCATAAGTGGTATAACTAGAAATTCCAGCCCATGCTGTCTATATGTGTTTGGCCAAAGCCCCACTCCAAAACACAAGTATATTTTAACCCATTTAGGTCCTGAGTCTGGATGACAATTGTCACAATGACAATGTTTAGTTAATGAAAACTGGCACGGGTTATTTTTAAGTCTGCCAAACTCTGTGTCCTTTCAGGCCTCCCCAAAGTAAAGTAAACTTTTAAAACTCTGTGTTCTGCTAGAATTCGTGCTATTTAATATTTAGAACCATACACCATAGAAATTTAAAAAAAGATTATGATATACAAAACCATTATTTACAGGAATAATGAACACATTGCACACCACCTACTGAAATCCCATAGAACATTAGAATAAAGGGAATACAGACCTTAAGCAGCTAGGGATTTTAGTGAAACGTAAAATATTTTTTGGGTGTTTGTCATTAGGGTTTGAGCGATATTTGAATTATTTTTTTGACATGTCTGAACTACCTAAGAACTTCCCTTAGACTGGAACTACCTGAAGTAAATCAGAACATTAGAACTCAAAAGTAAACAGAACAGAACACATAATAGCGCCAAGTTACATGAAACAAAGCATATACATCCAGTTTGTGTATAAGCGTTAGTAGAAATCATGTACTAGAGGGAAATAGAGCAATTTCTGGTAGGTTCCTGCTCTGAAATATATATTTAATAATCCCATTTCAGGGTCTTATGCTGTGGATGCATACCTTCCTGTTAGGTTCACTTCTTGTATCACAACGAAAAAATCCTCAGGGCCTTCTGGGAGAACATCATTATTTATCTTTATGGACAATACTTTAATAGATTCATTAGGGTTGAATACAAGCACTCCAGAGGTATATGTATAATCCAGATCACTCAATGCTGATCCATTAACTGTTTGATATTTTAGCTGTACTAGCCCAAATTTACCACCAGAGCGGATGGCAGTAACATTAGCCTGGTAACGAAAAAAACAGGAATGATTGAATCAGACTTATTAACATATCAAATAATGGGATAGTTCAAGCCTCCTCCTCAAAAGAAAAAAAAAGATAAAATACAGTAAATATTTACATTATTGTGGGGTGGATAAGGCTACACCTGAGGTTTCTTTGGTTTTACTGCATGTGCCACTGTTTTTAGTGAGCGAAAATTCAATTCCAGGCTCTATGTTGCAATAAGACTCCTTACAACAATGCACACAGTCTCCCACTGACTTCTGTGACTGTGGGTTTACTTACGATTTATTTTGTCATCATTTTAACTGCACATGGAAAACCCACAGCAAAATGTATTAAAATTGTTAAATTACCACAATATCACAATATCGATAGCATCGATATTGCAATTCTACTGATATTGATATCGCGATAGCACAATTCTACAGATATCGATATTGATATATTGAATTTTTGGCCATTCTGCCATTGAAATCAATGGTTCGGCCGAAATTCTATATTGCGATATCGGTAATATCGATATCACGATACAGGTAAAATTGCAATATTGCGATATCGACGCTATCAATACTGTGATATCGGTAAAAATCTGTTCGATATCGCGATATCGATGCTGTCGCTTTTAATAAGTTTCGTCCGAGCTCAGGTATAGTCTTTAGTCCTATGCACAAATTCAACAGTAGAATGAAAAAAACTCTTAATCTCTAAACTAAATATACAAATATGAATAAAAGGAGATATAATATAGCTGATAATTATTAAAATATATATAACTGCATTTTGTGGAAAAAAGCATATTGGTCAATTTTCCATTAACATATAAATTCAGATTAAAATAATCAAAAATACGCAGTTAAAATAGTCCCGTGCAATTGCAAAGATGCATCTAAAATTCTTTTACAAAAAATTAGCGTAAAATGAAACTTTGGAAAGGAAAATTTGACAAATTGGTGGTAAAAGTCTGAAATTAACCATTTTTCAATGTAGTTTGCACCATAGTGTATATGTTCCACAGAATTATAAAATAAACATTTCTGTACAATTTATTTTGAGATGCAAATCAAATCAAAATACATGATGTACTGTAAACCAATAAAAGCTTAAATTAGTCTAGAAACTCCTAGATAGTCTTCTTGGAAATTCATTTACGTTTTGATTCTATCTATATTGCATTAACAATTTGTATATTTTTTTAGGTAGGCTGAATGTAGTGAAGAAAACAACATTTTGGTACCTTACCCAGATTTCATCTTCTGATATCTGCAATAATGTTTGTAAGAACTCAAAGCGTCCATAAGGAAAGTCACTGGAAGCCATAGTTATGTTTGCAACACTATTAGATATATTTATGGCTGCTCCCTCACTGACTTTACTCAGCTGAAACATATAGTAGATTTTTTCCTCAGGTATATTATCATCCAAAGCCTAAAAACAACCACAAATCAATAACAAAGGAATAATTTATTTAACATTTGAAATATAGATTTGGAAAGCATTTGTAAATATGTTCTCATGCCAAACACATACAGTATTTTCATACTTCATATATTTAAATTGTGACAAAAACAAACAGTGTTAATAATGTCTGTTTTCCATTTCTCGCAACGCATGGTAGAAAGCATGTAAATATTGTTCCTAGAAGGCGTGGCAGTAAAATTCTTTCAGCTGATAAGTGCAAGCTCAATGTAATGACAAACTGAAGATGTTTCATGCTGAAAACAGATCAGCATAGCATAAATACTGTATTGGAATATTGGAGTGTTTTTTGCACAGTTTAGCAAAATATTTATAAAGGTTTTTCTGCCGATTTATATAGGATCAAAAACAACTTTTCAATGCAAAAAAATTAATCAAAAAGTACATTTTGACCTGGGGATAAAAGCTTTTTAAATAGGAGATACAAGCATAATAAAGAAAAAGATACAGTTTCTCCAGTGTCAAAGTATTTTTAGACATTTAGAAACATCCCACTTTGGGTGAAATTTACTAAACTCAAAAAGGCCAGTTTGAGTTTATCCCTTGTAGATCTTGGCTGTTTGATCGGTAAAAATTGATCGATATTTTACTCGATTTTTTACCAATTGAAACTTTTCGATTGAAAAATTCCGCATTAGAAGTATGGCATTGGCTACCTCTCCATCGAAAAATCTGGTCTACGGGGATAAATTCGAAAAGGCCAAAATTGGAGGAAATGCACGCAAGTGCGGGGAGAACATATAGGGGTTATTCACTAAGGTCCTAATTCAACTGTCAAATTCGCAAACAGCAGATTCCCATAGTGAATCCCCTACAATTTCCCCATTGTAAAGTCACGACAATTTTTTTAAGTTAAGATTGCGACAATTTTCCCATAATAAAGTTGCGACTGCAACAATATTCTCATTATAGAGATGCGACTGCGACAGTAGCAGCCTATTGCGACTGTCTTTATCTGGCAAATTTGCACCTATATGCAACAATTCAGACTTTAGTGAATAACCCCTATAAACTCCATGCAGATGAAGTCCTGGGTGGAATTGAACCCTGCAAGGCAGTAGTGCTAACCACTGAACCACCGCACTGTGATTGCAATTATGTAAGCAATCTATGACAGTATGACAGTATTACAATATGCATTGTGGGGGTTATTCACTAAAGTCCGAATTGTTGCGTAAAGGTGTGAATTTGCCAGATAAAGACGGTCGCAATAGGTGGCTACTGTCGTAGTCGCATCTTTATAATGAGAATATTGTCGCAGTTGCGACTTTATTATGGGAAAATTGTCACAATCTTAACTTTAAAAAATTGTTGCGACTTTACAATGGGGAAATTGTCGCGGATTTGCTATGGGAATCCGATATTTGCGAATTCGACAGTGAAATTCGCACCTTAGTGAATAACCCCCACTGTAAGTTCATCAGACAAGTCACATTGAATAGGATGTGTTTTTCAGGTTTCACAGGAATAGCTAATACTAAGTAAAATGCCTTGGGTTAATAGACCTCAGTAAATTATAGATCCTGATGAATGACGAATTCACCAAATAGCAGTTAAAGATACAGGAAAGTGTAGGATCACTTGTAGAACTTTCCTGCATTTCAGTGCAGGTGAATGAGTGCAAATCATTTACATTAATACTTGGGTATAGAACATTTTTTGTAGAAAGCAGACTGAAGAACACAAAGCTATTGCTCAGAGAAAATCAATAGCAGAATCACAATCTCAAGTATAACTTTGCCATGAAAAAGAAGAAAATCATTTTCAGCACTTAGCCTAATGCTAAAAAGAACACATTTGCTGCTATTCTTTTGAGCAAAATAAGGTAGTAATGATCTCATTAAAATGAACCTCATGAACTGATTAATTATAAAATATGATTCATTCAGTATGGATGATTCAGAGCATTATTTGAGTTTAGTTCTCAGTAAGTGCAGGTTTAACAGTACTTCAAGATTTTTTGCAATATTACATTGTCTGATAAGAATTTATGTTTTACCTGAATAGTAACTAAAATGGCCGACTGTCTGTCTCTCATTGTCACAGAACCTGAGGTCTCTACAAATTCCATCTGATTGGCCGGTGTTATATTCCAGTAAACCACAATCTCACCAAAGATTCCAGGCCCACGAACAAGACTAATGAAAACAGATAAAAACATATTATTTTCAAACTAACTATAAAGAAAAGCATGGATCATATTGATCTTGCTTTTCTTAAGAGATTGCAATATTTATTATAGGTGTAATAATATTATGGCTATAGATACAGTATCCAGGTCTCAAAGTTAAAAACTGACCCCAACATACTGATTTTGAAATCATACTTGAGCAATTTAAATATCTGCCATATAGATATAAACATACCCAACAAAGGCTGTTCCATTATAGTTTTCAAAGGGTTCTCCAATGAGGACATCTCTGGATGATGGAGCAATTCCAACAACCCCTGATGCACCATCGTCACCAGATATAATAATAATAGCGATACCTACAATTCAGCATGAAAATAAATAACTACATATGCCTCAGCATTTTATCATTTATGAGAAAAGGAAATATATAAATTAGAAATAGCCCAAAGGTTGTAATTACAGGTTACTACTAAAAAGTATCTGTGATGGAAGTTCAGGTCACGGTGCATGCACAAACCACCCGGTGTAGCATTACCCCTGGAACTGTATTCTGAAATGTGTGTTGCACCTAATGATTGAACTTTGCCTCTTTTAGTAAAAAATGATTGTGTAAGCATGTCCATGTATAATATTATTATATGCCTATTGTTTCACATATCTCACTGCTCACATTTATACTTGACTTGGTTAACTTTGTTCATATACAAATGTTAACAAAGGGAGCTTAGTATAACATTAAAAACATATAGAGCACAAAAGTGTTCAGTTTCTTACACTAGGTGACCTCTAAACAATAACTAGTTGTAGAGAATGCTTTTAGAGGAAAGGTAAAGAGTCTAAACATGTTTCTTGAACATTCTACTAACCATCTACTGGTGAAATCACTGAAGAATCTTCAGAAAGAAGCTGCACTGTATACCGTTCCTCACCTTCTAATAAACCATCTTGAATTGCTTGTATAGTGAAGGATTTTCTTGTGTCATTCTTCAACAATAAAAAGAAAATCATTTATTAGTATCCGGCATCTTTACTGTGTAAATTGATACAGACATTTCTTTGAAGTAAATGTATGCAAATTGCAAGCGACCTGCATATCCAAACTGATGTTCACCCTGATGTCAAACCTCTGAGGGATGTTTGTCACTGTCTTAAAAAATTTCCTTTTAAATTATATACCAACGACAAAATGTTGCTATGCATGTTACAATTACCATTAAAAAAGCAGCCTCTTTAGAAATACAGGGAATGCACAATATAATGGAAGCTACAATACACTGAAAATATTAATATTAAGATAAATTATGCTTTTTCTAACAATGGAATCGACAATATTTCAAATGTTTGTAGATCTGGAACATTACTTAAAAAGACCAACCAACATTTCTGTGAGTAGGCAAATATCTACCCTGCACTTTTTCTTGTGAAATGCAATTCAGTTGGAGAGGTCAAGTAAGGAATTTAGCTTACTTTATGGATGTGCTTCTGATTACCTAAATGACTTCTCATTAATTATTATATTCATGGGAGATTAAAGATTAGATGCACTGATTTCATGTCTCAGGGTGAGGAATACAGTATTTAACAGCTAGAAACAAATGGTGCAGTTGGAAGATTTCCTTTGACTTTCTCCAATAATTAAAAATATGTGAAAAATTCTAGGGACTGTTTTATTCACATCAGTTTCATCCTCTTGCTTTGTCCCTTTATCAAGTTCTTTCATATTGTTTAAAATAATGATGTACATTTTAGTTGGCAAGACTCTCACACCTCATTATAGATTAGAGTGCCATTTAATGGTCTGAGGTCATACTGAGCAGCTTCTTCGACGAACCAGATAATTTTCACCGAACCATGCCCACCTGGACTCCGTACCACAGTTAAATTCACTTCTCCAGCTAGGTCACCTCCGTATTTAGGTTCAATAATTGTTACCTTGACATGAAAGAAAAGAATGTTCATACAGTTATATCATTGCATTGTCTATTTAAAAAAAAAATGTTACTTAAAACATTCTGATGCCCTATAACATAAATAATCGCTTGGTTACTTATAAATATGTCATATATTGGGAGGCTGTTTTCTGGTTTAAAAATTGTAACATTATATAACATTCTTTTAAATTCCATTTGCCCTATATATTGAGAATGATTAGAAACAATCTTACTGGAAAAAATGTGTATAAATGTTCCATGTTGGAAACAGGATTTTTTGCTCAGGTGCTAATGAGTTGATTAATCAGCCCCAGATGTCAGTAATTTGGCACCAGAGTTACAACATACAAAGCAGAAGAGACAAATAACTGGAGCCAGTGACTAAACATATCGATGTAGTTTGTGAGCTGGTAATGTCATCATTTGCAGTACATTTGAGAACCCTTTTACATCAGTAAGGCTTCCAGGCACAGGTCTCTTATTACAGATATTACCTTTACTTTAAGTTACCTAGACTTGTAATGATTACAGAAGAAAATGTGCATGCAGGAGCTCACCGTTCTTTTGTCAAAACCAAATACTCCAATTGGGGAATCATTTGGTGGAATGTTAACCAGAACTGTAGTTTCATTTCCAAACTTGGCACCATTTGTAAGATTTTTCAATGAAACAATGAATGTTTCCAAGAACTCAATATAGGTATCATCTAATATAGTAATATTTATGAGCCTATAATCCTGCAAGGACAAGATATTCACACATTTAGGCATACATTTATATCAATCCAGTTTTTATTTCATGGCTGTGAACATTTACAGTTAAGGTTTATTAAAAAGTGCTGGGGATTTGTAAAGCATGTGATGTGTACATTTCTAAAGATATTTAGGGGCACATTCTGAGAAGTCTGAATAGTCACGTAGGGGTCTGAATTTGCATCTATTCTCCACTTCTTCATGTTCACTCATTGAGGAAACTCTGCAAAGTGGCAAATACGCTACCAATTTTGGCATCTACAATAGTCGTGACTTACAGAGGTCTTTGCATCACTTTGTGCAAGTGTGCACAGGTACTTCTGCTATTGACTAAGATTTAGTGTGTCAAAGGTGGGAATGCAACTAGGTGAACTACGCTGATTTCCCCTATTTGACTTCGCTAATTCAAAGTGGCAAATTGGGGGATTGATGGCAGGGATCCAGTTTTGCGTAACGTGACAATTCTTTCAAAAATAACAGTGGCAAACTTGTAAGTGACAACATGACCTAGGGACAAGGTGACATAGCAAGCAATACATAAAATATTGACAAAATACAGTTAGTGGGATATGGTGAGACTGACGTCACTGCCCTTCACTTCATTGAATTCGCCAAACTCCACATGACTTTTCATCCTACTTCTATCTGTCTGACTATGCCACCCTACGCATGTGACAGCAATCGCCGCTGTCTGTCTGTTCGACAAGTGCATTCTCGACTTAGTCACTACAGATAGTAAATAAACATCTTTTTTTTGGGCAATGCAACTCAAATTGTAGTGAGCTGAATTCACATGTGAATTCACCCTTTAGTCAATAAGGCCCTTAGTTGTTCTACAATATTCTAAAGTCAAATGTTAATAATTGAATTAAATAATTGCTTTCATTTTTTTTCACCTAGTAAGTAAGATGTTAGTTTCCATAAAGTTGCACATATATTTATTTTAGCTAGACCCTATTCATTGAAAGCTCAAACCTATGTATACATACCAAATGCAGAAATCTATTCAAAAATATTCCCTGTGCCATGAGCTACCACAACAACAAATCAGACCCCTAATTATACTAACATTAATATATCTACTTTACATACAGTATATTAAAGTATGCATTTATTGTGAATAATGTGTGTTGAATGATCATGTATTGTGCAGCTGACTGTAGCAAAAAGTAAAGGAATATGTTTGTTCTGATGATAATGATAATTAGTGGTAGTGTGTTATACCAATAACAATGTAACGAGAGTACAGGATCTCCTTACAGGTATTTCACTTTTGACAAAATCTGTTTGCAGCAGACAGCAAATATATGATCACTGACTGCTATAAAGCATCTGTATACCTCTCCTTCAGAAAATGTGACGTTCCCAGACGATGGGAAGAAGTCCTCTAGACTTGCAGCAATTGGTTTTGCTTCCCAGTACACAGTCACAGACCCAAATTTTCCAGCACGTCTGATAATGGGAAGTCTAAGCACATATTGTGGAGGAGGAACTTCATAACCAGACACAGCACCGTTTATATCCTGAAAATGAGATTCGTTCACCAATATTATTATTAATATTACTGAAACATGGTTATTTTTGTGTTGTCACTTAACAAACGGGATGACCCCTGAATCGTTGAGGGTTTTTCATGTGTGCCAATAAATGGGGAGTTCCCCTATACCACACAGTTGAGTGGCTTGTGTAATTTTTGCTGCTGTTGGTGACTGTGGTTGGAGATCATGCTTGTCCTTCTACTGGATAATTTATGAAAGAGAAGGTGCCTGGGCATCATTTTTATTCAATTTATATTTTTTTTTATTGGTCAAGGGGTAATATTATCCCTGATTTACAAGTACGTTGATTTTTGAAATGCTGAAATTTATATGTCGCTCAATTTATATCATTGTACAACAAAAAAAAGTGTAGATGTCAAAAAATGACCCAGTATCCAATCCACCTATTAGTCTTTTTCTATTTGAAGTTGCATGTTAGCAAAACATGAATATTAATTTACAAATCTTAAAAATCTTACATCTTACAGAAATGCTTTGTTTCTCCTGAAACTATTTACATGGGTTTTAGATAAACGTAGTTAGGCTATCCACCTTATAAAACATCATTCTCAACAAACATATAACAAGGTAGTATTAAGTCATATTTCAAAGTAAGAAAAAAAATTAATTTATTAAAGGAGAACTAAAGGCCGAAATGAAATTAATATATTGTAAAATGTACCTGACACTAGGTGGGAAGTGCTAACTTCCATGGGGAACAAAGCAGCGATTTTGAATTTTGAAGACAGTTTCACACAGCCATGATGCTGTACTCTGGCTCCACCTCCTATTGGCATTGGCGGTTCAGAACAGTGTCAATGTCATCACACCTACTTCAGGCATGTGCAGTGATGATCAGTGAAATCTGCGCATTCCTGAAGTAGGCATGATGACATTGATGCTGTTCTGTACAGACGATGCCAGTCAGGAGGTGGAGCCAGAGCACAGCATCATGGCTGTATGAAATTGTCTTCAAACTTCAAAAACGCTGCTTCTTCCCCATGGAAGTTAGCACTTCCCACCTAGTTTCATGTACATTTTATAATATATTAATTTCATTGCAGTCTTTATTTCTCCTTTAAAGAATACCATATGTTATTGGCTCTGTACCTTGGTGACACTGAATTGAAAAACTCCTCTTGGTTCATCATTTTCCAGAATTATGATCTCGGCTATTTCTGCACCAGGCCTTTTGAGAGCTGGCTGTGCGCTTGAGCCAGATACATTCACAAACTCAACACTGGTGATATTTAGAAGGAAACTTTCATACAATTCTGGCAAATCATCCTTAAAATGGAATTGAAAGAAAACTATTTATTCTTAGGAGTATACAAAGATTAACATAAGCAGTTTCAATTAATTATTATTGTTATAAATATTAGCACTAGGTAAATAATAATAAAAGGGCACACAATTATACTACATTAGGCTTACAATTTATGTTCTCCATCTTTTCCAACCTTGTCTAATATCACCCAATCAACTACCCACAAACCTGAAAGGAAATACAGTGTACAGACAATAACGATAATGGCCAAATGAGTCAATCAAAAGACTATAGAAGTTATTTATCAAAGTGTTAACAGATGCTTATGTTTGAAATTGCTTCCATTCACCACTTCTCCTACTTTTCGTGTTCATAAAATTGTGCGTTGTGACAAATTAATTACCAGTTTGACAGCTTATTATGGTACTTCCGCACCTCTTTACATCACTCGGAATGCAGATGACATTTGGCTATTTACCAAGTGTCAGAGTGTGCTGAAGTGGTGAATTCACCAAGGTATACTGCTCTGAATTCACCAGTTTGACTTCGACAGATCAAAGTGGCGAATTGGGGGTTGATGATAGGGCTCTGGTTTGGCATAAGGCTACTGTACACTCAAAAGAAAAGATG